>JAQFZC010000560.1:0-46795 GCA_034695205.1 Dicyrtoma fusca
GATCATTTTTTGTATTTTCAAATATTTTTCTAAATACAGGTGTGCAGGTACATAGAACGGACACTAATGATGAAGCTAATAAAGTAACTAATCATTTAATGATATGTTACGTATATCTGCTGCGATTTTTAGGTACGATAGGTAAGTTGGAAGTATCGTTTTTTAAACTCGGAAATACTTATGTATACATGGTGTATGCCCCTGTATTTGGTGCAGGCTAGCAGTACAGTATGTAAGGAATAACTCCCCACTGCGTATTATTCTATATCCTTGAATAAATCCCCAGTTTGAGGGGATCCCGATTTAATTACTTCCCTTGGAATTATACGGAGTTTTACGGTATTAAGGTTTGCTAGTCACTTTCAGTATTGAATGTTAATTAAACTCACGAGGTTCTTCCGCCTTGTTGCGTTACTTTGAGGAACCTTGTTGGTTTCAGTTTGGGTTGAACCAAGGCCTTAAAATTAGGATCCGGGAAGAACATGTAAGCGTCCATGGAATAACCACGAAGTGTCGATTTTGGGATTCTACAAGATCATATCATACAAAAAAAATGGATTAAGAATTAGCAACGCATCCATTTTAAGAATTTCCAAATTCCTTTAAAGTATAAGTTTCAAAACGATTCATCATTGTAAATATGTAGGTAATACAAGTGGTATTCCAATATTTCTACACACATGCAATTAAAATAGTATGAATAATAGAGGTATGTAAGTTTTTATTGAGTGCGAGTAGCTTGCTTTGCAAATAGTAAAGGTTCAACAATAATAATTACTTTCTCCGGTCCTTCATCAAGTCACATGCTTCGGCGTAGGACTCAAATAACAAAATACGTTCCACCCGATTTGAGTCAATGATCCAATTAAAAACGACATGGTCATCGTCGACAATATCAATCACATCAAGAATTGTAGGATGCCCTGGTATACTTGCTTTTCCTCTAGTTATATCCATTGGCTGTACATTCGAGCGAAAATAAGGTGCTCAGAATCATTAAAGCTATGTACTATAGTTAACAATAGACTTTGTTTTGATTTAGAATTTCAGGACAATATTATGTAAAACTACGGATGGTAAGTGTGAATAAAAATTACAAATAAAACTTACCTTTTCAGCAAACTTTAGGAGACACAAAGAGGGTCGTTTCACGTTTCGATTAACTCTTCCTCGTCCAGTTTCTTTATATGCTTCATCAATGAGACGATGGAGGATCTTCCTGTCCTCTTGGTTATCCACCGCGAAGGAATGAAGCGACCCCTCCATGATGAACTCAACTAGTGGTGCCCACTTCTCATCCTAATTTATTAATTGAGGATAATTTATTAGAAATGAGCCTGCTATTTGTTTAAAGAGCTACACGCAGAACGTTGGCCATTGAGTTGCTGACAGTGCCGATAATTGTGGTTGTTCCTTCGGTCATATTACGTATTATATTTACCTTGACGGTGAAACAGCAACCAAGTGGACCCCGAGGGCGCTTAGTAAATCGTGTTTTTTCAATCTTATCCATTAACTTCACCATTTCTCTCCCATAAACATCATACTTGGTGTTTTTAGCTCGCTCTAGTTCACGAATTTCTTGCTTCCTTTCCTCTGTAAAAGAAACCCAAAATAAATATGCATTAGTATTAAGAACATTTATTTTGCACTCTTTGAAAAATATGCATTAGTGTTCGGGCTGAATTGAACCATTACCAATTTTTCTTTTAATATCATGAAGTTGGTAGCCTTGTTGCTCCTCAATCCTCACGGCTTGTTCTTCAATCCTAACTAACTGCTCCTCTTCACCCCTCAATACTTGGATTCTTTCCGCAATGTTCTGCAGATTGGTATTGTACTCATACTTCCGGGCCTCCAACTCCCTCATGTGTCTCTCGTAACTGTTCTTCATATTATGCTGATGCTCTTCCACACGAGCCTGAAGGGAAGCCAAGTTCTGGTTGTATGAGGTCACTTGATCCCGGGCAATCTTCAACTTACTCCATACTTCCGAACGGATCATCCTCACACTATGGACGTCCCTACGTTTCTTCTCGTACTCGGTCGTCTTTGTAATCAGAGCATCACTCACCCCTTGCCACACTTGTTCAAAGGAGCTGGAATTTTTAAATTAAATAAATAATTAATTATTATGTGAAGCAGTTAGTTCTGATGACTGTAAAATTTAACTCTGGGAATCTTTAACTTACGTCTGCGTATTTTCCAACTCCTTTGATTTGTCCGCACACACTGCTTTCTCTTTCATAGCCTCTTCCAGTCTTCGGGAGGCGACGTCAAATTCCTGCTTTGCAACTTTAACCACCTCTTCGTACTCCTGTACGAGAGCCCACGTGTGCTCATTCTCGTACTTTTGTAACGTTTGCTTTCCCTTTCGAAGGGCTTCGATCACCTCCACTTGCTTCTTCAGTTCCAATTCTTTACTTCGTAGATCGTCCAAAAGCTATATGCGTTCAAAAATAGTCCACGGTTATGACATGCAACATAATTATATGATATACAGGATATCTTGATGCAAAATACGTATGAAAAATTATAGACAGCTTTAAAAAAAATAACTTGTTTGAATATTATTTGTAATATTACCCCTTTCTTAGACTTTAAGCAAGCAACAGCATTCTGAAGATCTGCAGTGGATTTTTTAAGCAAGGTCTCACAAGAGCTTAGAAGTAGGGCACGATAAAAGTATCCATATCTGTAAAGTAGTAGAAGAACGTTATAGAGTAGATATTGAGGAGGAGCGATTATAGTAAGAAATTTTTAGTTTTCTAAAACAAATTCAGTGGAAAGGCAGTATAATTTATGAATGTGTTTTACAGCAAGGAAGGATCCTTGGTCCTTAGAAAATTCCGTGACATTTCCTGATGAAGAATAGCGAGGGGGTTGTCTACTTGAATGTTCAGCTTGGACAAAACCAAATTCAGCTCTTGTCTTCCTAAGCTCCGAAGAACTTTGTTACTATCCCTTATTTGGTATCTGATGGTATGAGAAGAATATAGGAAATGGTTTAAATAAACATCCAAAGATCCAATTTAACAACAAACCCATACATAAGATCTAACAACTACACAATAGTCATTAGACTTGGTTTGAATTCTTACCTCGAGCTTCCTTCTCTGCTTAGAGTACGAACGATTTTGATATCATCACCATACAACTTGGAAGGATAGTTATTGAGCACAATTTCAATCTGTGCTTTCGTTTGTCCGTTACGAATTATATCTGGAAAGTAAGCAAAACTGGTAACATAAGTACATCCTTTTTCATTTATTATGTCTTTTTAACACTATAGTACATATTATTTCGTAGATGTTGAAAATTTGGCAAAAGTAACACATGAAGACTGTGGCTGTCGGCAATAAAGAGCGAGACAGCCTCACACACACACATAATGAGTAGAATTTAGAATCCTTACGTTATTACAAGAAAATATAATTACGAAAATATAATTACCACGCATAGAAGTTGCTCTTCCGGTATCAAAAGCTTTTCCCCCCAATCCAGCCACAATCCCGGAGAGAATGGCACTCTTCCCGGATCCATTCTCACCAATTATGAAATTGAACTAAATTGTAAACGATAGCACATTAAACACACACTCACATGTTACTAAGCGAGTCCTTTCTGTCATGCCTATATACGTATCGTCGGTTAAGAAGCAAATTGATGCACGTCCACTTTTTGCTAAAAGAAAAGTGATGCATATCCAGAAACTCTTAAAAGCAAAATGATGCACATCCACAAATACACGCATGGATATGCATCATTTTGCTTTTAAGAGTTTTTGGATATGCATCACTTTTCTTTTAGCAAAAAGTGGATGTGCATCATTTTGCTTCTTAACCGACGGTATGTATAATAAGACACATTGGGCCTCAGTCTGTACTCTGGCTGTACAAACCACTCACTATGGTTTTTATCAAACTTACATTTGGGCTCCATTGCTTCTCAAACCGCTTGTGGGACATGATGTTGACCATAGTTACACTTTTGATTGTCCCAGGGGTGCAGACATACTGATAGTTTGGCTACACACAAAATTAGTAATAGAAGTATTTTAATTCGAGCATAATACAGACACCAATATATCAATTAGGATCATCTGATTCCTGACTAGTGACAATGATAATGCTTAAAAAAGTCTCTCACCACACTGATGGATTCGGTGGCCTCCCACAGGGCGGTAAGTGCTTGTGTTTCCCCTGTTTTCCCATTTTTGCCCGTCTTGACGCCTCCCTTGTCAGTCTCTGGAGAGTCCGCTGGATCGTATCTTGCCAATTTAGAACTGGGCTGAGGCGTGGGCTGTGGTTCCCTCTTAGGCTTGGATGTGGAGGGGAGCGGTGAGGGGATGCGGGGTGTGATGGAGGGCGTTGGTGGTGGGATGAGGGGAGCGAAGGGCGAGGGTGACATGAGCTGTCTGTCCATGTGAGGGGGTGGTGGGGAAATGTGCCTTTCTACGGAGCCACTGGGGGACGGTGTCTTGGGCACTGGTCGTTTCCGATTCCGAGAAACCGGTGGGCTCTGCCTCTCCTTTGCTTTCTCTCCTTCACTTGTACTGTCTCTCTTGCTCTCCCGTTCCCGCTTGGGAGGATGTCGGGGAGGCTCCGGCTCTGATGCATCGGAGGACGAGGAGGAGGAGGTTAGGCAAAATTTGGAACTGGAAACTCTAACCCGGGGTCGGGAGGGTCGGGACTTGGCCGTTGACCTAGGGGGTGACGGGGATTTATTTGAAATATTCGCTTTTTTATTTCTGTACTGCCCAGGGGACGCGGACACCCTTCTTCGCTTGATGGTGGTTTCAATATTTTTTGAGGGGACTCTTTGGATAGGAGTAGGGATTTGGAGAAGTTGCTGCTGTCTTTGAAATTCCTGTTGTTTCTCCAGCTCTTGTTGCCTTTTTAGTTCCTGCTGTTTCTGCAGTTCCTGCAGTTCCTGCTGCCTTTGCAGCTGTTCTTGCCGTTGTAGCTCCTTTTCCTTTTGAAGCTGTTGCCTTTGTAATTCTTGCTGTTTTTGGAGCTCCTTTTGTTTTTGCAATTCTTGTTGTTTTTGGAGCTCTTTTTGCTTTTGCCTTTCTAATTCTTGTTGTTTTTGGAGCTCCTTTTGTTTTTGTAATTCTTGTTGTTTTTGGAGCTCCTTTTGCTTTTGCAATTCTTGTTTTTGGAGCTCCTTTTGCTTTTGCAATTCTTGCTGCTTTCGCAGCTCTTCTTTCCGCTGGAGCTCTTTTTGCTTTTGCCTTTCTAATTCTTGTTGCTTTTGAAGCTCCTTTTGTTTTTGCAGCTCTTGCTGTTTTTGCAATTCCTTTTGCTTGAGCTCCTGCTGTTTTTGGAGTTCTTTTTGCTTTTGCAACTCTTGTTGTTTCAGCTGTTGCTGCTGCTGCTGATCGTCAGAGCTGTCGTCACTATCATCGGATAGATTTGGGCCTTTCCTTAAAGCATAGGGTTGGAATAGGGTTGTCACTTTAGGAGCGGTCACTTGAACGGTAGACGCTGACGTTCGTGAGGACTCCATGGGATCGTGTGGAGGAGAATTATTGGGGGTGTCTAGACTTGAGGCGACGGAGGATGGTCCATGCTCTGTGTTATCAAAAATGGATCGACTGTCATCATCATCATCATCAGATTGATCCACCACATCAATTAAAGTCTGGCTACTAGGAAAGTAGAGGAGAGCAGAGCTATCGTCGTGGCTGGGAGGACGTCTACCTCTTCTACTTTGGCCACTATCCGACTCTGGAAAATAGAAATGAAAAACCATTATGAATGATTCACACATCAAATACAGTGAGGCCCAAAATAGGAAGAAATCAATGAAACAATAAATTCAGGGTTCACTGAAAGCCACATTTTCAAAAAATAAGTGGCAAACTAATGTGACATTGTCGGTTGCACACTTAAGACACTTAAAATAAGAAAGTGCTTAACAAAAGCAATATCTCAACGTTCTGAATTCCTTGTGAATGCACTTCACCAAAACCCATTGGAGTCCATCATTTATCTTATGAGTAAAATGAGTCCATTTATGATAATTAAACCCTCATCATTATGATGGGTTGTGACCTCATCACATGATGAGGACTCATATAATTCCCTATCGTTTGAATTTTCACATCTGGGACCCATCATTATACATAATGCGATCCTAATAATCATAAACCCATCATGACGATGGGGTTTTAACGACATATTATAAATGGATTCACTGTTGCTATGATTCGTTCCAAATGTGTTCATTTGGTACTGTACATACGTGGATATAACAATGTTAAAAGTACTGGGTGGGTACGTTTTCCACGAGTCCTTAATACTACATATAATGCGGTCAAAGGTTGACTGGGAATTTTAGATTGTCAAAGGAAACGTGTGCATGGCTCCAGTACTGAGAACTCCCTCGAAGTGGTTATCAGTTAATGGAGTACTGAACTGGATTACATGACTGGCGGATTCTGAATTGATTGCACGGGACACAAAATTGATTAGATTTCACTTTATAATGGTTGCCATTTTTAGTATTTACTGCCATTTTTAAAAATATTTCTTGGCCATTTATAGCCATGTAATATCATTTTGGACCGTAGCCATGTTTGACCAGTTTCTAATCCTGCAATAAATACATGATATTGTATGTGTGCGCCAGAGTATATTTTTGAAATAATATAAATTTTTATACGAATTGCTCCTATAACGAAAGCGTTTTTAAAGAATTTGGAAAGAATGCAATTCTTGGAAGTTCGTTTTAAAAAATAATTCAATTTTTGAAACCTTCTCAATTCAAAAAGGACTATTTCAAAGAACTTTTCGGTTTAAAAAGTAATTTTATACTTGCTTGCAGTGACATTTTTAATTGCTAGTAGTGTAGGGAATAAAGAGCTAGAATGAACTCTGCCTACACGTATGTAAAACTGTGCACGCTGGAAGAAAAAACCATTTCGTGGATCCTACGCCTTCCACTCTTGGTGGTTGAAAGTAAAAGTGAAAGGGATGTAAACAACTGCTGGGGCTGGAACTGGTCCAGTGTTTTTTTACACGTAACTGCGGAATTTGATCTTTCTACCTTCAAAGTTTCCCCACAAAACACTTTAATAACGTCTAAGTAATCATTATATAGTATATTTTTGATAATAACTACACTGCGCTCCTCTTGTACAACAACACAAGATCAATATTATTTAACGATTCAATAAATTATAAAAACAATAAATGAACTCCTTTTCACTTACTTCGATTTACAGGTGTGGGAGTGGGCGGTGGATGGTTTAAATTGTGTAATTCTCGTATTCGATTTGTACTCCGCAAACTCCTCTGCGACATTTTATTTTCCTTAATAGTATTTTCAGTAAAACTATTTTTTAAAAAACTTGGCGACCCTCACGCGCAGATTTCACATCAAGTGTTCCTTACATTATGATCGAAAGGAGTCTTTCCTTTTAATTAACAGTGAAACTAAATGCTTAGGTAACTTAATCTGTCCCAGCAGCACGAAAAATTGTTGCGTAGTATTTTGTTAGTAGAAATTTATGTACTTGGAATTTGAATTTATTTAGTTTACGATACACTTGTCCCATAGTCCGACGGTTCTCGTCGGGCTGGTAGTTTTGCAAGTGCCTTCTTAACTTACAACTCTTTTAATGTGATGTTTTGTTTGTTTTTAGGATTTTGTTTCCAGTTCCTTCTACAGATTACTCTCACTTATTATTGGTAGTCAAAAACGGGGAAAAACGCGAAAAAATATTGAAAAGTGCACAGTTTGAAGCTGAAATGGCTCAAAATGAGACCGATGACCTATTCTATGCGAGGTAGTCAAAAGATTGACCCTTATGCTTCCTTTTTCCGCTCACTTTGTGGCGTTTCTAGTTCTGGTTTGCCTGAAAATGGATGTTGTACAATGTAGCTGATTACAATTTAGCAAGAATACATATATGTACCTGGGTATATGCATACCACGACACACATGAACCTAAGGAGTCAATAGCATCAGTGATAGTGCATATATACGAGTCAAGCTTTAGGCTTATAGTGGAAAGCACTGGGGGGAAAATAGCATATCGTTTCGTTTCAGTTTCAGCAGTTCAACAGCACTGGCAAGGCTCAGAAAAACCTATCAGAGGAAGAAGCCTCAAATTTATATTCCTATTTCATTTCATTTACTAGGTCTACGTATTCCTTGTGCACTACAGCTATGCACTGTAAATGCTACAGAAATCCCAAGTCCAAGTCCGGAGGAGGTCTTAAAAGAATCGAGTGATAGGAGTCGACACAAAAGGGGAACCGTGCACATTTTACTATAGGACAATTTAAAGATCAGAATTTCGAAAAGTTGACATTTGTAACAATAGCAATTGTTACTGAGCCTTAACAATAATGAAAATAAATCACTAATTTAATCAAATAAATGTTTTCTCATTTTCAATGAAATAAGTAACATTAACAGAATTGGGATCTCACAAAATCAACATTGTGTACAAGCATCTTTGCAAGGGCACGCAAAACTGAAAAAACCTGCATCTGCCTCCCCTGTGAGATTCAAAATATGGGCTCACAGGTCAGTTTGGCTGCTGAAGCTGAATGCATATTCGAAATTATTTTAATTCAAAAATATTTTTGAGGCCTTTGCAATATGAGTCCCATGGATTCATAGTTTGAAATGAAGCTCGAAGCACTTACTAGTGAGAAATAGGTACAGCAGAGCCTAATAACGTTCTGTCTTACTACTTACTACCACAATTGTTAGTGGATTCGAAATTGATTAAATCTAGAAAGTACTTAAATAATTACAGCTAGAACAATAGACGAAGAATGTGTAGTTTTGACATATTACATTGCATTGCATTGTTATAGTTTGTCACGAGTTTCGCTGCACCCGATTGGCTTTAGTATTCTCGAAAAAAATAAACGAAGGGATAAGCCTCAATTTTGTCTTTGAATTCCATGATGTCATGTGCTTGAATATTCATATGTGAGGCAAAGCTCACGTTTAGTGTTGTACTAACTTACGCACATCTGTACATATATCTACTGCAAAAGCCCAAATTCCGAAGGATTCGAAAGAGTGGAGTCGAATGGAAGGGAACCGTTCACAGATTACTTTACAAAACCCAAATATCTCTATTGCCTTCGTTCTTTCAGCTTTTAGCTTGACATTTTTTATCAAGTTTTTATTTTTTAAAACTCCTTTGAAGACTTCACCTGCAATTATGGTATAATTATTTTTACAGTGTTGGGCAGTTTTCAAAACTCAAATAGAGTGACAAATTATGTTTTAATATTACCTAAGTATGCAGATTGCATATATGTATATACTTTGCACTTGTGGGTCTACAACGATGATTTTTCTAAGTTGGCTAAGTATTATTTTTTTAAGAGAAAATACTGTTTTAATCAATCTTAAGCTGTAGTCACCAAATTGCTACCCAGACACCTGTGCCTGTATGAAGTTGCGTTTCAAGTGTTATATGTACATAGTGAATTTTATAATTTAAAAACCTATAATTTGTCCTTGCTCTGCGTCCAGACAGTCATGACTATCTTTAAGTCCAAGGCTTAAGACCTTTCAAAAAGCCATACTTTAGCCTCATTACACCCTTTCCAGTTTGAAAATAAGCCACAGTTATAAACCACCATGTTGAGTGGTTGTAGTTGTGAGGAATTTGCTTTTATACCCGTTGTTGTCACAAATTCTTTGGTTGGGGATTGGGGAGGGGTGACCGAGCATACAAAGAGAAATGAAAATAAAGAAAAACTATACTGTTTTAGTCCGAGGCCTCACATGGATATATATGGAGGTACAATACGTTTAATTACATACAAACACATGCCAAAAATGCCAATGGCTGTTTGTAAACATTTATATTTCACTAATGAATGCACTTACACTGTTCTGCGTTCAACTGCCGGACCTGTCTCTCTCCGTTCTTCACGATATTTAAGACTTTCAATTCACTCAATTTCCAGCCTAATCCAAAATGAGTCAGTGCCACCATTCCTTTAAAAATTGTCAAATATGATATATCTGTATTTGTACCAATTTAAAAAAAAAATCGCTCAATATCCTGAAATCATGGATGTGCTTCTTGTTGGTGCTGTGATGACAGGACGATTCACGTGTCTGTAAATTTATTAGCACGGCATTTCAATGGTGTGTACATGGCATAGAGATTGCACTTCCGTATTTTGCGTAGGAGTTGATTAAATTGGACGTCTTGTTGGGTGGCATCCTGGGGTGGAAGTGTCACTTCTTTTGACCTATATCCACAGATTACAGGGAGCACATGGTGCACAAGAATAGGTGCTGACTGTGGCTGCGCAGTCACTTGGTCCGGCTTAAAGTGGATTAACTATTGTCTCCTAAGCTCTGGAAGGGCACCTCACTGACCTCATACAGTGCATTTATAGTCTCCCATAGTCTCTTAATCAACATTTTTTAAAAGACTTAGAGGGTTCATTATATTCATTAAGAGATTTGAACAGCTGGACCGCCTGGACCTGCCTGTCGGAACTCGGAACTTCATGTCAGTCCTTACTAATGAAGCTGAACGAACTTTTAGTTTGATGGTGTAGCATTGCATTGGGGAAGATTAGTAACGATCGACGTTTAAATTTAAATGGGTTACTTGAGAACATTTTTACCTTATTTATTTCAAAATAGGTCGTTCCTATCTATAATACTGGACGTCCTAATATAATTTTGTATTAAATATATATATATGATTGTAATAAAATGCGTAAATAAATAATGTTTTGCTCAAATACAGTAACAAACTGATGTGATTCGCCTAAAGCATTGAAATATCGGAAATGGCATATTTTAATTTTGCAAAATCTTCTCACATTATATAAAACTCTAACATTTCAACCAGGCAGATGCCATCCTTAAAAAAACACTTGAATTACTTGACTACCATTTTGTAAGTATAGTACCTACCTAGGTATTTTATTGTTTCTAAAACCACCTCCGAATCTCCATCTGGTCAACCTTCACAGCCTTGCAAGTATTTGACACATATACATACATAAATTGCACTACACTTTAATTATTAATTAGTACATACCTGTTTTAATTTCATCAAAGTTTAAATCACTCTAATTCTTTACATTTCTTGAGGTTCAAGTTACGTTCAAGTTTTATGTTTACAAAAAAAGCAGTAAAATAGTAGTAAAAGTAAAGCAATTAATTAGGTACTTAAGTAAAATAGTTTACTTTAGATATGCTTTGCACGTTAAAGCTGCACAGTTGTAAACTACAACAAAATAAATGGAAATTTTGATCTAGAGTGCCCTGCTTTTGCAAATTTTAGTAGCTAGGTACCT
This sequence comes from Dicyrtoma fusca, assembly GCA_034695205.1. Lineage (NCBI taxonomy): Eukaryota > Metazoa > Arthropoda > Collembola > Symphypleona > Dicyrtomidae > Dicyrtoma > Dicyrtoma fusca. Next base: position 11,304 of record JAQFZC010000560.1, read on the forward strand.
ACTTATGCGCATTCATACATACTTCGTTTTTTACTTTCCAAGTTCACAACAACAAAGCTAAAGCAGTCATAATCATAATTAACAACTGCTTTAGTATTAGTAAAAAATTGGGCATAAATGGACAATGGAACTGGAAATAGTGCATTTCCAGTATCAGAAATTGGAGGGGGTTGGGCGCGGGATTTAATGTTTGAAACGTCAGTTGCATTTCGGGGCATTTTGGGGGGCGAATTCGGTAGATGCCATGGTAAACTGATAAATTCTCATCTCACTAGTCATAGTCTGTACATCTGATCTGTATAGCTCATTGATCACACGACGTCATACCGTAGTAGGTACTACTGAACGGAGGGATGCGGCCAAGGATAAAGGATTCAGATGTTGAGCTTCGTATCGTGGGATGAGAGGGATGGTCTTGGTCCTGGGGGTTCTGGAGGAGCCTTGCACCTTAAAGCATTGTTCGTCCTCATCCCATCATCCCACCACTTTTACAAACAACGTTCTGTTGAGTGAGCTGCGGCTGATTTTAGTTATCTCACTTCTTCTTTATCCTCCTTTACTTTTGTAGCCAGTCATTCTAGGAGGGAATTCAGTGTCAGACAGAGCAGAGAGAACGTGATCGCGGGATCTATTGTCTTGTACATGCTCTCTGAAACTCTGAACTGAAGTGAACGTTTCACGCCTCTGTTTCTTAAAATTCACTGTACATTTACAAGTTTTTAAAACTAAATCCAGAACAGTAGCACATTAGTTTAATAGTCTTCAGTCTTCACGAATGTTCAATTGTGCTTATTCACCATCACAATTCCAATAATTACGTAAGTATTACACGTCCTTTATTATTGGTTCCAGTGCAGTGAGGAACTGACGTAGACGTAGTAAGACGTAACTGACTTTTTGTTTTGAGTTAACTCCAATAATTCTTAGTTATCTAATAGTTGGGGTTAGGAGTGCCAACTTGGCACTGCACTGGTACTATTTATTATTCCATTTGTTATGATTTATTTTTGCGATTGGAGTGCGAGGGTCTCATTGAATTGTTAGCGTTGAATGAGCTGACATTTTTAGGAGTGGAATTTGTAGTTATTGTAACTTAAGGAAACGGTTGACGGTAATCGTGCCGTGTCAGGCAGTCATTTCTGGTTCAGATTCAGATGTAACGTGGAATGTGATTCATTAGAATTCGAAGCTGGAATTTAATTTACTTTGGTTTGGTTTGATCAGCACGACGGCGAAACAACCCTGGGTAATATTGATTGACCATGTCTCAAAGAAGGTTAGGAGGTAAACAGCAGCGAAAACGTGGATTCGGAAGTCAACAAGAAGACTTGACAGAAAAAGAAAATACGACGGCAGCGGGTCCACTTTCGTCAATCACAGGTGCTTTAATATAAACATTAATGAGTCCAGTACTTAATGTAATTAATATTGTAAAGTATATTGAATTTGTAGTATAAAATATAGTGGGGTATCGTTGATTGTATAAGACGTGAAGTGCCTATTGCATTGGTCTACCTTCAAAATATTGTAAGGGAATCAAAACATGTTGTTGTGAATGTGAAGGGCCTCCACTGAGAGGGAAAGTGTGTAGCATAGGCAGGGTATTGCCTGCTGAACCTGCTAGGCTGAGGCCAAAGAGTATCTTTTTTTTTCTATTTCTCATTTCTCAGTGTACATGTTGTATTTTTTCTGACAAGGTGCATTTGTGGACATTTTTGTCTATCATCCCTTTACCACTTGTATAGTAAAAAAGTTGTTCAAATATAAGTACCTACCTCCTTAAAACTAAATTTATTTTTTAAAAAATGAATGCTTCCAGAGGAGACTGGACGACGCAGGAGGCGAACGAAATCGGAAGAGGATACTGAGCAACTGTACTTTGCCAGCAAACAGTCTTTGGTGGATGTCGTTGTGTCAGATGAGGAAGAGGAGAACAGTCTGTCTTTGTTTAGTGGGGCAGGGGGTCATGGCCATGGAATATCATCTGTTTCCTCAAGCCTATTAAACACTCCGCACAACACACCGCCTCGGAAACCCTCCTCTGAGGCTCCTGAGGCCGCGGAGGTTTCTAGAATTCACATTCCAATCAATCAGCTAAATTACCAGTTAGAAAGAGGACCTCAACTCTCGGATAACAGCATCGACGAGGGAGGTTCTGGAGTAGCTGAAAGGGTAGGCAATCCAATTGCGAACTTACGGCACACAAGGCATTGGAATGGACCATCATCACAGAGTGACATGTCAACGTCAAGCCGAGCTTCAACCACGAGCATGAGATCAACTGACACCGTGTCCGGGTCCAAAAGACGGCGATCGAGTTCGACCCCTGAAAGGGCCGCACGAGCGAGTTTGAGTTCCTCCCCTAGTCCCGCCATTGTCAGGGCAACTGCTGAGTCTCGACCTTCCAGACCACGGAAAAGAAAGGCTGAGACCCGGCTGTCTTTGTCTTCCTCCTCCTCTGAAGAAAGTGAAGAAGGGGATGTCAAGAGTCACGTCACTGCCAATAAAATTGCGAGTCGGACGAAGGAATTAATACCTCGGAAGCGGCGTGTCCCCAAGACTCCGTCGCCTGTAGAATCGCTTGAGAGAAACCAATATTATTCTCCTCAATTACAACGACATGGCCGTGAGTTAAAATCCCCGTCGCCTTATTCTGCTCCTCCACGCACCCCAACAATACCAACTGTGCCCTCCCCGCCACTTCAACTAACTCCGGTCCCGTGGGGTAAAAATGATCTTACACCCTCAAGTCGTACCTCTTCGGGCTATCCTAGAAAAATGGCACGCTATAATTCTTCTGATTCTTCAAGAAGTGGAAAAACTGTTGCGGCAACAGGAGTTAGGGCCTCAACGGACAGCGAAGTAGTGTGGAAGACTGAGGATTCTGTGGCAGCGGTGAGGGTTTTTTCCGTATTGTTCTTACATGCCTTCCGTTAATTTTGCATTCTGATAATAGTGGTAATACATAACAACAATGAGCAACTTTTATTTTCTTATGTTTTGCAGCCTGATTATCAGAACGTATGCACACCTGGAACTATAAAGAGTGTGACGATGGTCAATATTATGTCACACACCTACTTTGCCAAGAGTTGGAGTCCCACTGTGAGTCCGAGTTTTACATTAGTGCCTACTAATTTTCTTGAAACAAAATGTCAGTAGACCGCAGGATTTCCCTGCTACTGATGAATGTATTAAAATCTTAATTTTTAATTGTTTACTTTTAGTTTAATTTTATAATCGGGGAGAACGGATCGGGAAAGAGTGCTCTTCTGTCTGGAATCGTAGCTGGATTAGGAGGAAAGGCTTTTGACACGGGCAGAGCAACTTCCATGCGAGGTATGTGCCCGTTAAAAATATATAGGTTGTATTTAATTCATATTTTGTAATACCTAATTTAAATCATTATTTTTATTATTCCTTTTCCCTCGCAGATATCATTAGGAATGGCCAGACGAAAGCAAAGATCGAGATTGTACTCAACAACTATCCGTCCAAGCTATACGGTGATGATATTAAAATTGTCCGAACGCTGAGCCGGGAAGGAAGCTCAAGGTTAATAAGTTAATTGAAATAGCACATTTTTTTTTTCCGTCAATCGCAATTCCCAGAACGAGGGAACTTGATTAAAGTATGTACTTGCTTGTATATGTAATAATGTAATATTTGGAATACCTGTACACAGATATCAAATTAGAGACAGCAACAAGGTCCTCAGAAGTTTAGGTCGACAGGAATTGAATTTAGTACTGTCCAAACTGAATATTCAAGTGGACAATCCGCTGGCGATCTTACATCAGGAAATGTCTCGGAATTTTCTCCGTACCAAAGACCCAGCTTTACTGTGAGTTAATAATCTACATTTTGTACGGTTCATCCTGTCCTGCAAAATCTAACTTAAACATAAGTGAGCTTTTTAATGAATCGTTTGTCATTCCAGATACGGCTACTTCTATCGTGCACTTCTGCTTAGCTCGTGTGAAACATTGTTGAAGAAATCAACGGCGGACCTCCAGAATGCCGTTAGCTGCTTAAAATCAAAAAAAGCGGTAAATAAATATTGTAATTTCACACTAGAAAGTAAATTGTTGTGTTTTCGTACACAGCTTCAAACTTACACTTGGTTGATTACTTCGGAAAAGAACTATAATATGTGTTATACATTTGGATTTGGATTTAGTTACTTGACGATCTGAGGTTAAAAGAGTGTGAGCTTAAAAAAGAAGTGGAGTTGATTGAGGCCCTTCGAAATGGCAAGCAAACATTGCAGCAGCTTGAGAGCGAGTACACATGGGCAGTCGTGAAAGAGTACGAAGTCACACACAAAGCAGTAACGAAAGAGTTGGATGACGCTAATCGGCGCCTCCTAGAAGCCTCTAAAGAACGAGCTGTTATTGCCAGCAAAGCCAAGGAAGTTGAGGATAATCAAGAGTAAGTTATGGCTGTTATCTTCAAACGTTTTCATTTCTACTCTTAACCATAGTAATTCCTTGTAATCATGGTTAAAAATAACGAAAATTTAACCGTCATTTACTCATATGTAGTATAAACATTGTTCGTACTAAGCAAGTCATAAATGTACAGGTCATTCGAAGAAGTATGGCAGAGTGTGAGTAACACACTGGTTATAAAGACCGGAGAGTACGAAAAGAAAAGGAAGGAGGCTCACAGTGTTCGCATGGTAATGTCAGAATTGACCAGTAAGCTGAAGATTATTTCGGATCAGTTGGTGGCTTATGAGCACACTTTGAAAAACTTAAAAGCTCGTGTGGAAGAGCATCGACACAATATGGAAAACAGCTATGAAAGGAAGATGAGAGAAATTGAGAATAAGAAGCAGGTAATCAACCAGCAATTAGAAGTGCATGCGTCTGAAATGCAAGAATTGACCAAGAGACACGAACAACTCGTAGTTTCGGAGGAAGCTGCTGCCAGAACGGAAGAACAGTGCTCTAGTCAACTGACCGAGATCAAACGGAAGATAGGTAAATTTTAAAAATAAATATCCACACATCCCCGTCTTCCCTTTGGACACTATAGTGTCCTAGACGTTTCCAATTTATAATTTAAACTAATAATAATAATGATAATGAATGAAATCCTCCCGCAGATGACAAGAAGCAAGAACTTAAGGAATTTGAAAAGGCCAAGCACACCAAGTATGACGTGTACGGAAGGGAGATTGTAAAATTGATGGAGAAAATTAAAACAACAAAATTTATTAAGAAGCCACGTGGTCCTTTGGGCTGCTGTTTTACTGTGAAGGTAATGAAACAAAGTATTCATTGATTGGTCCAGGCTATTTTTTGATGCTAAATCTCGCCTTCCTAAAATTTGTTTTTTTAAATTCGTAGGACGAATCATGGGCCCCTCTGGTGGAGTTTATCCTGTCATCGTCACTTTGTAGCTTTGCTGTGGACAATCAGCAAGACCGGGCCACTCTTCACCGTCTCATTGATGAAGTTTACAGGGAAACGGGAAGGGGAAGGGCTAATCAAGGGACCAAGCGACCATCACTTTGTCTCATGCCTTTCGGTGACCGGGTAAGTATACCTACTAGACACTAGTAGTTAATGATTTTTTTTACATCGATGATTTTCTAAATGACTAATGTTCTAGAGCTTGACTTGTTCAATATAATTTCATTTGTTTTCATATGTTTTTGTTGGTATGTAAACACAGAGGATTGACGTGCGGAGCGGAAAAGCGAATTGTCAGTATCCTACCATTCTGGACGTCATAGACATCGTGGACAATGATTATGTTGTTTACAATTGGCTTATCGACTCATGTCGCATTGAACGCATCTTACTATTCAAGAATTACATCGAAGCTTGTGACTTGATGAATAACAGAAATATGTAAGGCAAATGCAAAAGCGAAGGTTCTTAATCCTTTTAGATATTTTAGAATCCAATGCGGTTCAGTTTATGTTTTACGCACTTTGCATTTGATTATAGAGTACCAAGAACTGCTCTGCGTGGATACTCACTGGATGGCTATTTGTTCTTTCCGGATCCAAATTTCAAGGCGCTGGTTCAATCAAAACCGAAGCCTATCAGGCTGATACAAGTAACTCAGCAAGACTATAGCTCGTAAGTCAATTTTAAAAATTAGGCGTAACGTTCGACCAGCGTTGGAATTGGATTGGAATTTTTAAATATAAAAAAACTATACATTATTTTTCTGATCTGTAGAGTGTCGACAGCGGATCACTTGCATGGGGAGATTAGAATGATTGAACAAGAATACCAACGAATTAAGGAGCATTACCGCCAATTTCAAGGTCATACTCGTCAGGCACGTGACGAGCTGGGTCAACATAATGCTGAGATCCGGAATTTAACCAGCAGGCAGAATCAGCTCAAGTCGCAATTACGAACTCTTGAAACATCATTTTGCAATGCACCGGATATTGCTACTTGGGTAAAGCTACTTAAATATTTCTTTCTAGTTCTTTTAATTACCTGTGTATATTAGTACAATCTAAAGTCGAAAATCTGTAAAGCATTGCAAAATAATAATTAAAATTATATTGTGAATTTTTTTAGTATAATACATTTATCACAGTAAAAAGGTTTTCTACGTGTGTGCACGTTCACACCAGCATGTTAAAATAGTATTCAGGTTCGCAATCATTCATGATTACTGTGCTTCCTTAACAGATGGACGAGATAGAAGCAACAAACGAGCGCATCGCTGCCAAACAACAAGACAAAGAAAATCTTAAACGAGAAGCAGCGGAGCTTGAGGCGAAACTTGAAAAGATTGATCTGAGATTTGTTGAGGAGGAAGTTATGGCTTTGCAGTCGAAACAGCATAATTTGATTGAACAGAAGAACACTGCTGAACTAAAGATTGCAGAACTGCAAAGAGTAAGTTACTAAAATACGGATTGACTTGATTCGTCTCTTGAAATGTTTTTTTGGCAATTAATACATAGAACTAAATTATTAACTAAAACCCATACTAATTTGCTGAATTGTAGGAACTACGAAAGAAGGAATCCCTGTGTACTACTCTGCACAAAGCAAAAGTTGAAGCTACCAAAAAGCACAAAGATGCGGAAAGAGCATTAAAGAATCAAACCGAAATAGCGCTGAAACAGTGTGAGCGTATGACGGACCTTAGTGGGTAAGTTGACAGATGGCGAAAGCGCTTATATTAGTCCTTCACATTTCATCTACATTATTGTCAAATTAATTTAATACATGGATTTACAGAACTGCCCAAGAGATCAAACTGAAATGGGAAACGTTGAATGCTGAACTGGCGAAGAACCAGAGGAAAATAAGTCAGCGAGATCTCGTGGCTAGAGCATACCTGAATGCAAAGGACATTGCGGACAAAGTAGAAGATGAAATCAGCGTTATGTCGTTGCTAATCAAAGTAATTATAATTCTTTTCCGTTTTACAAAATAATTACCTATGTAACTTAGCGAGGTGAAGAAAATATGTAGATCAAATCTGTAATGTGATGAAATGAAGAGGGACATTACAACTACAACCGTTTTAACACCCTGTAATTTATTGTTTTCTTGTGACTCTAGTTGGCTCAGCCCAAAATTAAACTGCAGCAAGATCATTTCCGACGGAAGATGCTCGAGTATGGAATTGCTGTGAGAACTTGCTTCCGAAACCTCATTAAATCTCGTGGTTATGTGGTACGTCAAGTCCACATTTACATAATTTTGCTTGCTGTCATGAAATTGTATTTATTGTGTCTAGGTGTACCTATATTTCGTCGTTTGTGCGTTTCGTTCGTATGCATAACATAGTTTTGATTTTTGCAGGGCGACTTGGCGATGAGCCACGATGAGAAAACTCTCATGTGCTTTGTAAGTTTGGACACAACTTCGGAGAACCGTGCCAAAAGAAATTTGGAACTGAAGCACGGTCAACAAATAGTTACTAGCAAGTAAGTACAGATGCTAAGGCAAAAATCATGTATTCGTGCATAAATTTTGTGTTGCATCGAAATATTACTAATGTTATTGACTCTTCGTAATGAATTAATTTAATTATTATTTTGATTACAATAGAAAAGGGATAATGGAGTATGCTTCTGGGATGTCCGGAGGTGAAAGATCATTTACAACAATCTGCTTTCTCATTGCCTGCTGGCAACTCATGGACATGCCCTTCTACATTCTCGACGAATTTGACGTCTTTATGGACACCTTCAATAGGCGAATCAGTCAGTACATCCTCATGAATGTGGCCAAGAGCAAGCCGTATGCTCAGTTCTTTGTCTTTACGCCACTGCCACTGGACACGCCGCCTCCACCAGGCGCAATCATTCTCAAGTAAGATTACTGAGGCCTAATTACCTAGTTATATCTATGTGTGTCTACAAATACACGGCAGTACTAATAATCACAAATATCTGATGGATTTTGCCGTGTTCATTAAATAATATTAATATTTTCCCAATTTTGTATTTGTTTTGCAGATTATTCAAAAATCGAATGGAATTGAATGGGGATGCCGACGAGGAAGATACTGAGAGGGACAACCGCAAAAAACTCCTGCGTCTCAAGAGTAACCAGTGAAGTCATTTTTTGAAGATTATTATTATCCATTATTGTTGGTATTTGTTGTAGAGGAATTCAGAGGGTCATATAGAATGTAGTGTAGTACAGCTGAGTGTTATTTTACAGTTATGTACGGTATAGAATTATTTTATTAAGTAACGTTTTTAGCTAAAACTCGAATTAAAAATAGAAAAATCATACAATACAATATTTAAAAAGGCTAAAAGACTATAGCTCATAAAAAGTAGTTCATGATTCGCATGCTAAACGTGTAGTTGTAACGTAATGTAGTATAATATGTACGAAAAACGTTCCTATCCTAAATGAGTACCTACAAATATATTTGTTTTGATGCCAAGTTATTAACTTTACTGAGTACAGGAAGTACTAAAACTCATCCCACAATTTAAAATAATTTTCCTTCATTGCGCTTTAGTCCTTAGTGTAAAGATTTTTAGTGGCTGTTGATCTCTTAGGTAGCAAAAGTTGTTTGTCTTTAAGAGGATAAACTTTGGTTTACTCGTACATGAAAGGTTAGCATATTTGTAACAGAATAGAAATAGATATATTCTAGACACTTCTTTAACTATTAGGTAGTAATAATATTATTTTGTAAGAAGCAACAGCTCCTTCCTGGAGTGCGCAGACTGTGTATTGTGTATGCTCTTTATAAGCTACTAGAATTAGCTACTGGTAGTGTATATATGTGCAATAAATGCAGCATACATTCTGTTTACATTAGACTAATTAAGTAGATACAATGTATAGTAAATTGTTGATCAATTTTTACAATTTACTACCTACTGTTTTTTGAAATTCAAAGTACGAAACTTCTGCTACGGCATATCAAAATTTACACCTTGTACAAATGTGAAGAATTTAGTTTAACCAAGTAATCATGTATTTTTTTATGAATATCTTCGAAATGCAGTAATGCATCAATGTGACCCGTGAACCTAAAACAAAATAAATTGTGATGAATCTATTTGAAAAATTGTAAAACTGTGTACATGTAAAGAAGAAATATAGCTATAGATTCTGATGTACGGCCTAAATGCATAAGTACTACAATATTTACTTTACTATATTAAGTATGCCATTAGTAATTAAGTACATTGTTACGTTTTTAAGTTTGCCATAAAGTACTTTATTTCTCAAAAATAGAGCAACACGCAACGTTGCGTTTCATGTAGAATTACTTGTGGTAAAACATCTTCATCTCTCTGTAAAAATAAAAAATGTCTTCTGATGTGACTCTAACACTAACATATGTAACACAGTATCTAACATAAACATCCTGTCAATTAAGGTTAATTAAAATTTACAATAATTACATGGAATACATTGTATTTTACACGATTTTTTGGAAACAATGACTTTGTGCCATGTTTTGATTGCACACTTTGCACGAGTAAACATACCTCAGCTCGTTTGAATTACTCAAAAGATAAAACATTTTTTTAATGTAAACGTATGGAATTAAATGATCTTGTGTGCACACACCGGCATAAACTATCAAATAAATTAATAATTAATTATAGTTACTAGAACTTCCAGATGCGGGAATCTGGATGGATTTAAAAGTTGTGTCCTTTGATCTGCGAACAATATTATCCCTCCATGTTCTCAGTGTCATTAAATTGGTTGTATAGTCACACTTTCTAAATGTATACCTCTTCCGACCCTGTAAAATTCAGCGGAAATATTAATTCTAATTCTACTTCCTAAATATTAAATTTTACAAAAATGTGATTTTGGGGAAGCAAAAGTTATTGTAGGTAGCTCAGTACGGCTGCAACTATTATCCATGATTATTCATGATAACTAATCTTAATTTAAAAAAGAGTAATTATTTAATAAAAATTGAAGTGAACGAAACTTACCTCCGAAAAAATCTCGATTTCTTCGCTTTCCAATGGAAAATATTTTTCCAAAAATTTAATATATAATTCTTGTAGAACATAATTCGTTCTATATTTCTCAACGTAATTTAAGAATATCTTGCGAGCTTCTAATTCTGATCTACATTCAACGGTCAGTTCAATAAATGGATCTATAAAAATAGTAATTTCGGCATCGGCTTTTTGTGCCCACTGTGCGACCAACTGAAACTGAAGCAACGCTGCTTCACCCTTGGACTGCAGGATACTTTTTCTATCACCTGAAACGATAGTACCTACAATATTATACATTTTTAAGTCCAAGATGGGGCAAATAAGTCCACATATTCAAAACTGCATTACATTATTTTATTAATTATTTTATACTAATAATTGTAATTATTAGTATAAAATAATTAATGTATGTGTAAACACACATTACACCTCATACCTTCATAGTACCGACACTGATGTAGGAGATTCATATCACGTTTCCATTCCGCATAAGCACGGGCAGCGAGAAACAAAGACGACAGGAGTTCAATTTGATACCTTTTCGGGTTTTCTCGATTTCTTTTGACTGTATACATACATGTTAAGCTTTTGCTCCATCTTTTAGACCAGTCCTAAATATCGTAAACATAAATTGATAAAAAATTATTCATTGGTTTCAATATTACATATTACAGTCCTGAAGTTTCTACGGGTGCAATTGCATTATAAATACAAAATTGTACTATGCAACAATAATGGCAATGGCTAAAAATACCTCAATTAACTGGACTCCACGTTGGAATTGACCATGTTGTGTAAGCCACGTTGCAAGTTCCACGGCTAACCGCAATGGAAAACAGCTCATCATTAGTCGCGTTTGCCTAAAACAACAACACGCTGCTTTACAAATTATCCTAGTACAGTGCACAAAAATACTCGAAAATGCAAGGCAAAAGCGCATTTAACCATGGAATAATTATTATACTACAAACAACTACTATGAATGATAACCATACAATATAAGTTGTCTTACAGTCCTAGATCAATGACTTTGTCCATGTCATTTTTGTACGCGTTGACCAAAGCTAAAAATCCCCCCTGAAATAAAAAAAAAAAAACTTAGCTATTGAAGAGGAATACTTTTAAATAGGCAATTTCAGAACACTAAAGACTAACGTACATTCCACAGTATCCAGTAAACACTACAATTACTTCTCTTGGCTTCATTTGCCAATCCTTCAGCACATTTAGAAACAAGGAGCCAGTCATGCTTGTAAACGCCAATTCTCATAATCTCCATGAGGCGGACTAGGAGCGTAGTACCTTTATCTATAAAGTGTAAAACACATGCGGTAAATTGAACTGAAAGCAGTAAGACCTTGATTTCACTTGCAACAGTTGAACAATATTTTATTATTGTTAATGTTAACAATAGTTAAGTTATCAATGCGCAATGGCTCCTCCAGTCCAGTGCCAGCCTTATAACTACCAGATATATCCTACAAGTAATGTATACATATAATACATACAACTGAAATAATCTGAATCTTTGGCTTACCACTACCGCCTTTCTCAGGAAACATCTTCATATTAGCCCACACTTCCAAAACGTCAGGAGTATGAAACGCCGACCAAAGTTCTTTGGACTAAAAATAAATTCAAAAATATTATTTGACTATTAAGTAATGCTGGCAATGGCAAGGTAAAATTAGTACACTTAGGCGTATATAGGATGGCATACCATCTGATTCTTTTTTATCTCTTCCGCAGTCTTTATATTGGTGCTATCACCGTTTTCATTTTCGCTGTCATCTTGAACCTCTTGAAAATTTGGTGCTGTCAGGTCCGCAGAGTGCCTCCGATCGTCTACTTGAACGTCGTTCCCCCTTCCCTGGTTACATTTCTTCCATTTTTGGGTAATTTCTTGTTTGACGCGTCTATCCGCAAATTTGAAGTTGGTGCTTTTCGTACGGAGCCTCTTTTTTAATCTCTCATTACATGTTTTTGGATCCAACTTGACAGCGTGATGAGATTCTAAGGAATACTTCATTCGAAGAAGTTTCCTAGCCAAAATAATCTTTTCCATGTACGCGATATTTGGTATTTTAACCCATACTTCTCTTTGGTCAACTCCGACTCTGTGCTTGATGTAGCGATATTTGTTATAAAGATCTGTTTTTTTGATAAACGGATGATACGTGGATTCTCTTTCCATAATTTTGGGTGCTGAACACGCTGAAACAAATTTAGTTTACTGTAACTGTGAAGACTGTTTAAAAAATAAAAACTAATCTTTTCGGTCTATTGAAATACAGTAATAAACCAATGTTGCGAGTTACGACGCATACCCTACTACGAAAATTCCGACTAGGCCAACAACATAACCTCTAGACTAAAACCTAAAACGCATGGTTAATTAAGTTACTGAATATTTTTTTCCGTTGACACGGATACTATTATACTCAAACAATATGTATTTCTTTTACTTGTTAATAAACGGCGACCACTACTTTAATTTTTAATAAAATTTCTACTATAAAAACCTTCCATTGCACGATGTTTTTGAATTTTTTGGTGCAATAAAAAAATATGTGTTCTGTAACAAACAAACACACAACCCTCCACCCAACGCCTGACTCAACGTTGCGTTGTGATTCTTGATTTTATTTTTGTTGATCGCCTAAATGCATTTCAAAATTTAATACAGTAGGATAGTAGGAACGACCAATCGAAACCGAATACCACTCACTCACGCACTCATGAAAGTCACACGGTCACACCTCAACCCTAAATTACAGAAAATAGAGACAGATAAAGTCAAGCAACATTCATGATTCTACTTCTAACCATTTTTCATTTAGATGCGCTTCTGTAAGCACGTATCAACTTTTTATTCCTCAGTTTTCAATTTTCTTCCACTTTTTCAGCTCAAAAACCCGATCCCATACCCTTTAACATAAGGTCTAAGGCTTCTACAGTTATCTATTTTTGCGCCCATAATAAACCCCTAACGCCTAAACCTTCCCTTCCTTTATTCTTTTCTCCCGAGATTTCAATAATTTGAATTTGAATATCTGACTTGAAAAATATCGGTTTTTAATAATACCTTCTTCATTTTCAAAATAATACAATACTATGTCTGGTCATTACAGTGCAGGACAGGTAAGCCTAAAATGTCATACACGCGTTATAATATAATTACGTATCTTCGCCGTGTAAACTGCTGAAGAACTGATGCATGATAAAATGAATAGTTGATCTTGAAATTTTTAAAAATTGAGATTGTCTTAATTTCATTCTTACATACGTTTGGCTTTATTACTTCAAAGTTCAACGATTCTTTTGGAGCCAAGCGTCTTCGTAATTGGCAGTACGGTGTACAACATCCAGGGAAGCACTGCATACGTCGCAATTGTCCAACGCAGTATATCGCTGATGATCGCGGTCACTTACTCCCACATATCCCACGAAATCCTAGCTCTTCCCCTTGGGGCAACTACAGAGGCTTTATTTGGGAAGAGAATGGAGGCAAATGTGACTGCGTTGATCGTATACGAAACCCTCAAGACTATGGTAATAAAAACTAAATAAAAACAAAATGAACACATTCACAATTCATGAATTAGTATGGACAACTATAATCATAAAATCATAACTGCTAAAACTGCTACATAATTTATTGTTCGCATACTTAAATATTACCTGTACTGTACGCAACTCGCTTTAAGGTAATGGTGTCACGTACAGCTACTTATATGTACACAGTGGCCACGAACTGAACCTATTAAACAGAAAGGATGGAAATATGAAGTATTTTAGCATTCATGGGAAAATGGTTCGAAGTATGTACATTTCTGCAGTGCTGGCCTATAGTGTACATAGTCTGACCGAACTAGAAGACTAGTAACTAGTCTAGGCTTTTCAACTTCAACCTTTCTGGCCGATTTGATGACAAGACTAGCCTAGCCAAGGGTCAAACAACATTTGACATTGAGTACCATGGCCAGTGCTGTAAATCACAAATGAGTACTGGCTATAGTTAATAGTATAAGTTAAACATTGTTTTTCTAGTGAACAACAACTTCGCCCTTTTTTATTTTTACTAGCATCAAATACTTTACACATTTACAACATTTTGAACTTCGATCTATTGTACTACGCTCATTTGGACCTCAATCACGCTCATTTCAAGGTTTACGTTTTATACTTTCAAAACTTCAAAATGTGTAAAAACTAGTTTGGTGTTTTACATTTTTTTCCCAGCCCTGGCCAGCCCACAACTGAAAATTGCGAATAATTCTATCTTTTGGTAAAAATAATATTTACCAAGCATACATTCAACATTTAACTGTCGACTGTACCGTAACAAAACTACGTCAAGCACCGACAGTATCTCTAGTCTCTACAGCACTGGGCAGGAAACTAAAGCTGAAATTAATATTATAAATGTATAATGTATACTCATTAAATGAAAGTGAATTTTATAAATTATTTTACTTACACTTAATTGTTGATTGTCAGTGGCAAAAAAACTACACGGCACTGGAACTAACCAATGTAATTAAAATGGTTATAAATCGAAGTTGCACCTTGCACTAATGTTTTTAACTAAAAGTTAAATTAGGCAGGTATTTAAATGTTAAATAGCTTGCACTGAAATTTTTAAAAAATAACACTCACCGGCACATGAGAAACTCTGAGAAGTTCACACTAGGCAATTAGTAAAAATGTTAAAACCAAAACAATCCAAACTTTCATTTGAATTTCCCACTGAAATTACTTCCCTTGGACATTCAATACAAAATACAGCAAATAGGCAACTTTTAAAAAATTTAATTTAAAATTTTAAAAAAGACCTTCCTTTTCGAAACGGTATTATATCTAGTTTTACCTACATATTTTTGAAAGTGTTAATTTCTTATGTTGACCTTTTTGAAAGTGTTAATTTCTTGTTTCGGCCTTCTTTGAAAGTCTTAGTTACTGGATTTGAATGCTTTTGAAAATGTTTTTTCTAGTTTTGACCTTTTTAAAAAAGTTAATTTGTTAATTTGTAGAAAAAGGATTTTTGTAAAGCATTCTTTCCACGGTTTCTCAGTTGCGAATAGGTTAAACTATATTTGTATTAATTATTATAAAATGGTAATGGTAATGGTAATATAATTAACT
This sequence comes from Dicyrtoma fusca, assembly GCA_034695205.1. Lineage (NCBI taxonomy): Eukaryota > Metazoa > Arthropoda > Collembola > Symphypleona > Dicyrtomidae > Dicyrtoma > Dicyrtoma fusca. The sequence goes on from JAQFZC010000560.1 coordinate 26,878, forward strand.
TTAAAATTTTGTATTGCATTTGCAAAAAAAGGGTTTTTTTGGCAACCAGAATTAAGCCCATTTTGTAGTAAGAAATTTTCAGATAAAATTATAACTGCTTTGAAAAAATGGATGAAAGTTCGTTTTTTTTTTGCGAAATGACGGAAGTGCATGAACGTGAATGCAACTTTAATAGCTCTCTTGCTGAACTTAACTCGTTTTACCAAAAAGCATTGGTGGGCTTGTCCACATTAATTTGCCAAAAAACGAACTAATAAGAAAGTCTTCAAACAGATATTTGCTCGAATGTTCGATTTTAGAGGCGCAAAACAATAATAATATTGTGCTTGCCCCTAAAAATAGCATTTCAGTAGGCACTGAATCAGCCCTTCCTGTGACAAGTTTCCACTGCACTGTCAACAAGGATTTAACACAGTGAATATCTTGTTTAAAGTCTTGTTCAGTGTTTAATCTACTTTCTCTACCCCTACCTTCAGCAACAAAGCAAATTATAAAATATCTTACATTTGATTGTCATCGACTAGGCTACACAAATAATTTTTAAAGGCCAGCTCTGCATTTATGTATGTACTTTATTTGGAAATTTCCAGACCGCCCACCGTGTGATGTAGTGGTGGTAAGACAACGGCCAGATCATGGTAGTATTGCCAAAAGAACAGCTTCGAAGTTAGCTAAGGAATTATTCCAGCCCACACCTCAGCCACAGATTAAAGTGAGGTCAATTGATCCCGATGACCCGTGCAAAAAGAAGAGCTGCGAATGCGACGATAACCAAGCTCAAGGCACGGATATGAAAGCAAATGAGTGCAGACCATGCAGCAAAGCCTCCTCCACTGAGTCACTTATAAAGCGTATTAAAGAGGCGAATAAACAGGATCCTGACCAATTTGAGAGTATCGTGATGAACACCAAGGCTGGCTCTAAAAATGGACAGGGGCAGCAGGAACAACAACAGCAAACTCAATATGTCCAAAACGGGCCTGGAATCGAGCTGCAAGTCAACCCAATGTCCATTCCTAATGGTTTAAATCTGGATTTTGATGCAAGCCAAGCTCCAGCCGGGACAGCTCTTATGGTAAACGTTCAAGGACCCGACGGCAACCCAACATAAACAAACAACTGGAAAGGAAACAACCAGTTTAAGAATTTGATTGTGTGTAGATTACAATTTATAAATGTACATAGTAAAGTATATGTGTACACTCTATTTATAGTGTCAGTTATAAAGTGAGAGAGATTGAGAGATTATAAAGAAGCAAATAATGCCGAATGGAATAGGGAAAACAGTGCCAAGTGTAAACAAAATGTGTATTTACTAAAATGTTTTTAAAAAACTGTTGAAGTGCGTAAAAACTGAATACAAAGAATGAAATAAATGTATACAATAATGAATAATGCAATAAAGTAATAAAAGCAAAAACTCTATGTTGAACACATTTTAATTTCTCTTCTACGCAAAATACTATCTAATTTTTGGTGATCACGTTTAATCTGTGGAGTTTACAGCATTCTGTAATTCGTAAAAGAAACGTCAAACTGTAATACTATAATAAATTATAATATCTAGAAGGGTACATTTTTTTTGTTTCTTTGCAGAGCCCAAGTTGCCAAAATTTTACAAAAAGCAAATGCAAGACTCTGCCAAGCTACAAACACCGCCCAAGCGTCAACGTCCCCAAGCTGTAAAACCCGCCATGGATCCCATACTAAATCAGATTCGTGAACGTCGCCTTCCCATCATCTTGATGATCGGCTTCCCCACCACAAATATACAAATCCTCCGTGCAAAATTCTGTCAAGAACTCTCAGGGGCCCTTGACTATGTCTACATTAATTTGGATGACTGTATTGAAAAATGGAAGCTTCGTCAGAATCCTCATTCGATTCCAGCTCCTGGGCCCCCACATCCGGATTTCCGTCGAAGCAATCCTTTACTAGTTAATCCAAACAAATACGACCATTATTTGTACACAGCACCTTACCAAACGCAAACTAAAGATTATGACTATGACAAAGTAAATGAACCATTGGAAAGATATAACGTAGAATCTTATGCAGGGGACGGAGACTGTCCTATGCTCGGTTTTAGTACAGTGACCTGGCCAGCAAGAGACACACCGACTAAAGCATCGCCACTCGTCGCAAATAAAAACAACAGTGAGCAGTTAATTAGTGTCCCAGCTCTACTATCTCCAAGCCTACATGATCTTGTTGTTGAATACGACAAAACACCAACTCGAACCACGCTGGCATACAAATCTCACATAAGTCTACATCGAAAGAACCGTCACCGCCAATTATCCGGCACTTGCACAATTACAGATCCTAGTCAAAATGATAATGATCCCTCCACTCCACTCACAGCTGATGAAGCTTTGACGCAAACGCCTGGGAATGTGATTCAGTTCCATCTAAACAGCTCCAATCAGGTGACCTTCACTCTTGAAAAACTAATGGAGCTTCTAAAATTTGCCATGATTGAAAACTATCCCACAAAAGGTTATATAATCGATGGTGTTTTCCTGGACCGACGAGACGGGATCTACTTTGAAAAAATATTTTATCCTCCGGCGGTCTGTACCTACTTTACAGAGTCAGATGTCAATAATATAATTGACGAATGGAACCATCGTCGCCGGACCGACCGCATCCGGAATCGACAGCCGGCCCCCTCCCAGGAAATCCTATTTGATCAAGAAATCAAGGCTAAAGTGCAACTGGTCCTTCCCAAGTACGTTCGACGCAAGAAAAAATATTCCTTCATTGAAGTGGACAAACTCTGTCAATACTTTGAGACCAAAATGATCCGGGTTCTCAATGCAGAAGAGGCCAATCAAGAAACTATCAATTTTGTCTACTCTCTGGTGTACAAACACATTAAAAATTATCCAAATAGACTCCAAGTTCAAGAGCCTCCGTCCTCAACTTCGGTCACTTTGTCACCTTTAAACAAAAACAAATGTAGCAGCTTAAACACCATTCATTTCTTCGACCGTCCCCAACAGCGCGGAGCCCCACAACCGTTTGATGACGAGGATGAAGAGACCGACTTTGGCTCAGACGAATTTCTGTCCCCAGTTTTATCGCCAGTCAGTACGGCAAGAGAAGTTCTAATAGAAACACAACCAATAATCCCACAATTTTCAGATCTAATCGAGAGAGAGTTCCAAAAACTGATAAAGAGGCAATTACCGGTGATTTGGATCCTGGGCCTCACACAATCATCTACCGTGGGTGTCCGAAATACATTCTGTGACGTATTATCCCGACAAATGAATTTTACACGCATTAAAATGGATGACCAAATTCACGCCTGGCTTACAACTACCAGTGATCCAGTCGACACTTCTAATTCTGCTGTAACTGAAAATACTGTCAACAGCGGAGCATTCGAATGGAAAATTAAACTTTTACAAAGGGTACAAGAAATGTGTAAGAAGATCAACCCACCAAATAAATGCACATTTACAACAGAACAAATAATTCAACTCCTCAAATATGCCATGTTATTAGCCTATCCAACCAGCGGCTACATTATCGATGAATTCCCAATATCCATTGCCGAAGGAGAAATGTTCGAAGATGAAATGTATTCCTCGACGAGCCTTATTTACTTTTTAAATTCCTCATGGACGAACAACAAAACGAAAGAACCACCCGTAGAAAGGCCGAGGTACTCATTCCGCAGTCTTGAGCTTTACTCTGAAGCAGAAGTTGAAAACGTTTGTGATTTGAATGGTTACAAAGCAATTAAAGTATGGAATGCTGAAGACTTGGATTTCGCAGGGATGACAGCCATTAACAATATTATTTGCGAATGTATTTTGCACGCAGAAGCAACTGAAAATCCAGAAGTAAGCCAAACTGAGAGTGACTTCAAAAACAAAAACAGCACAAAAGGTCCGTGTCCAGATGGCGGGGGAGATGCTCCTAATACTCCTAAATCCAAGAGATCCTCCCGTCAAACCCAACAAGGAAATGGCGATCAATTTACAATCATTTCATCCGGTATTCCATTATCTGCAAGAGTGAGAAAGTCAAGGTCAAATTTAAGTATAATTCAAAATTCAAGGCTCATCCCACCATCCTCACCCATTATAAGCACCAGGTACACTCGACAGCAACAAAATACGAAATCCCCACCCAGTGATGACCTGTTACTACAACAGGCGGTAGATTCAGTCATTGAATTCATTAAACCACCTTTGACTGATAACAAAACCAATCAATCGCACCCGCCGTCCGCCCTAAGTCAAAGTAGCAAATCTGTCAAATCTGTTACAGAAGCTAAAGCTGTAAGTGTGAACGCTGCTGTTGAAGATGAAATGGTGGAACCGGAAGCTGAAGAAAAAGTACAATTACAACCTGAATTTCATGAAATAGTTGAAGAATTGGAGGAAAGTAACACACAGGGGGATACTTTTAATGACGAAATTATAGATCTGACAAAAGATTTTGAGTACAGTAGTGATGAAGAGTTTTATAACAATAATGGTGGAATAATTGAATGCGATTATGAGAAAGACGAAATGATGGTGGAAACAGAAGCAAATCCAATCAGTTGCCGTAAATATAAACGGGATGGCGGCGGCGGCGATCACTAAAGAATACTAATCATTCTGCCCGAAAGGTTGAACTTGAAACCGAGAACTGCTCATGTGCTTCTTAAACGCACTATAACAAGTAACGTATTAATGTTACTTCACGTATGATCTAGTATTGTTCTAGTTTTTGTTAATGGAAGGGTAACTACAAAATCATGAAACAAAATTCAAAATTGTTAAAGTGTCCAATAAAGAATTCGATAACTTAAAGTAAACATTGGATAGCATCATTTATTGTGTAAGTATATTGGTGTTTGTCCCTATTTATTATAATTAAGCAAGTATGCTTATTTTTCTCATCTTCTGTCTCGAACGAGATAGTGAATTGGAAGTTTCTGCAGTGTACAACTAATTTTAGTAGCTTAATGCGCTAACCCGATGCCACTGCTTTTATTGACAGATGGGTAAAGATATAGCAATCTATGTAAGTACATTGAATATTTAATACTGCCTAATAATGTAATACGAACTTTGCAGTCACTACTTACAGTTCAAACACGTTTATTTGTCTAAATTCAAATCACACTGAATTTCGTCTCGATGTAGACGTACCACAGAAAAGTTCTATATATGTATCAAACAGTATATAGGCAATAATTACATTTTATTTTTTAGGGACTTGGTTATTTGGCGTAGATTTTAATCACTACTTGCCAAACCCTCCCATGCATGCTGGACTCGGTTCTACCGGATTTGATTTCGACCATTCCGTAGGTGTTTTAGCAACAATTGATAGAGCGTGAAGTCCAGTTTTTAATTCATCTTTAAGTAGATCTTGCACCTATAGAAAAAATAGTAAAATTATAGTTATTAATATTTATAAATAATCATTACCCACATCAAGTCGGTAAAACTGCTCGGTTATCCGCAGATCAGAAAGAACTATTGATACGTAGGTACCAAGTAATTACTTCGAATTCCAATTCGTAACAGATTGAATAAAGTCAGTATAGAATAGCTTAGCTTTTAGTGCACATTCAGTAACTACGAATAAAATGATGATGCTGTTGGCATAAATAATATTTTAAAATTAAGCTGTATTGCGTATTTACCAGCCGATGTCTGTTGATGAGTGACGTTCCTTGAAATTGTGAGGAAACAATCACAACTTTAAAGTGAGTTTCCGAATTTTTAGGAACGCTGTGCATATGGGACTCATTTATGAGATCTAAATGAATTGCTTCCAACGAAGTCTGTAAAATCTCTCTCATCCTCTCCGTTCTTGATGCCATTGCGGTAGAAAACCTTTGAATTAATCCGAGATTAACGAGTCTGATCATTCAAGCTGTAAATCAAATAAAATTACCCACGTAAGAACAAAGGGCAGAGTTCGGAGTAATCAACAGTAATTAGGTATATATTCCATTTTACACTACGCAGACACTTGACATTACCATTATCCCACGAACCTGTTTCATATTGCGAAAATAAAACGCATAAAATAAATTACTAAATTAGTAAACAGAATTTAAAGCATGGAATAGAATAGTACGAAATCTAAAGGACTAAATACGTAGAATGTATAATGATAATGATAATAATTCCATAATGAGACCTAACAACTAATAAAATCCCAACTAATAACGCAAATAATGCTAGAAATAAACAGAATTAAATTACAATATTAGCTGCTAGTTTATTTAGTATGTAGTATAATAATAACATTATAACACCAAAGTACCGACATATACGGTCAACGGTATACACTTACCTACTTCACTTAACCCTTACGCACAGATTAGAATAAAAAATGGAGCAAAAAATGCTGTAATTTATTATACAGAGTTGTAGGTGAGCTAGTGTCAAGGTAATTATTTAAATAGTGTTTGACATCACTCACGTACTGCCTGCGCTAAACTTTCCTTTAAGAAGAAATTAATATAATTTATAAAGTATAGTATATAGTTAGTAATAGTAGAATAAATCAATAAGTGTAAATACAGAGCTCTGGGTCTGTTGCGTTTTTAGATAATTAAAGAATTAGACACTAATAGCAGTTATTTGCGTACCAACGACGCACCGCTGATCGTGGATTAAATCACGTTCTTCATTCCACATGATGACTTTTATCACGTTCTCAATTTTTTTACCATCTCTACGAAATTCTGTAGCAAGATTGTGTGTTGCCGGCGAAAAAGGAGCTCTGCAGCTCATACAGAAGTAAACAAGACAGATTTTTTTTAAAAAATTAAAAAATAAAAAATTGTAAATCTTTCTATTTTTTCTGCTCTTAAATCTTAATTAAAGTCTTAAAATTCTTAAATTGATTTTTAACCTATTCGGAACTGGGAAACAATGGCAAGAATGCTTTTCAAAAGTGTTTCTTCTGCAAATTAATGAAATTAACGTTTTCAAAAGTATTTGAAATTTCGAAACAACAAATTAACACTTTTAAAAAGGTCAAAACTAGAAATCAACATTTTCAAAAGCATTCGAAACAAGAAATTAACACTTTCAAAAAGGTCAAAACTAGAAATCAACATTTTCAAAAGCGTTCTAAACTAGTAACTAGCCATTTTAAAAAGGCTATACGGCTATAACAATGAATTGCCATTTTCAAAACGGTCAGTACTAGGATAACACTTCAGAAACATTCAAAACAAGGAATCCACCTTTTCAAAAAGATTTAAAACAATTATCCCTATCAAAAAGATGTAAGACTAGATTGATTCCCGTTTTGAAAAGGTTAATAATTACAATAGTTTAAAAATTAGTGAAGCCCAAAACTGCATATTATTTACTTCCGGTTGGAATTTTGAATGTATGTAAGTAGTATTATGTGCCAATGCACGATACGGATAGACCCAGGAAAGGGTTAAATATTGCAAATTAAATGAATTCCTTATTATTATTAAAAACTTACGACTAAACTCCAAGAATAAGCCGAGATTGCCCCCGTCCAGTCGAAGTATAAATTACTACTACGAAAATCAAATGTCGCTTAATCAGTAGTTGTTGCTGTTGCCATGAAATATAAAATACAAATTGCCATATTATTTTGAATAATCTTTCAACAATAAAAACATCATATTACATAATAACATAATACTACCGATGATGCTGATACTGATAGGATCGGACCTCCGACCCATCACACCTATTCATTTTTGTAGTTCCAGCCCTTAGAACATGGCTTATCGCACCTTCAGTAATGTTTATGCAAATTGGATTCCCATTTACAGCCATACCATTATTATTACAAGTAGGTTTGGATGGGAGATGAAAAGTCAGTTCCATAACAAGAAAAGCAGTCTTTACCATAAATGAGCAGGGCAAGGGATGGAGAACAAAAATCATTATTTTAATATTTTATAATTACATTAATACACTCCTATTTTTGGCTAAGAAATGTACCTACTACGTCATACCGAGCGTCTCAAGAATTCAAAATTAAAAGAACAAAGATTTAAAATAAAAATCTGAAAATCTTAATACATACTGTCAATACTGTGGACTGACTGTGGGTATGTGAATAAGAAAAAACTAAGCTATTAATGCTTTTAAAGTCTGTAGTACTAAATGTAACAATCAAATTGTACAAAACTTTCTTCTTTAAGGTTAGACAACTGTTGGAACGTTAAATTTAACCATGCTCCGATTTTGAGGATTTATTTTTGCTAGCCTTTTTCTCTATAAGGTTAGGAATGACAAGGATTACGTATTGCGAATTACGATTATTACAATGCCATTGCCATTACATGCACGGCACATATTGCTGCTTAAGGTGCAAAATGACGCGTATCCACAAAACCTCTAAGGGAGCCCACAATTAACCAGTTTTCTTAACATACACTAGTTTTTGCACTTTTTTAAACATGCAAAGCCTCAATTTACACTTTTCTAACCATGCAAAACCTTGAATTGCGCTTTTTAGAAACATGCAAAACTCCGATTTACACTTTTTCAAACTATACAAAAACCGGGTTTGCACTTTTTTTAACATGCAAAACCCCGAACCCCGATTTACACTTTTTCAAACTATGCAAAAACCGGATTTGCACCGTTTTAAAACACGCAAAACTTTGTTTAGTGCTTTTTCGAAACATGCAAAACTTCGATTTCAAAACATTGTTAGCTCTTGCACTTACTTACATATGTGTTGTAAAACTGGGTAATAGTCTTTTTCTGCTTTTATGGATATGCAACATTGTGCATCTTAACATTTTGCCTCCACGTGGTAGCACTTACGCGTTCATGGATACGCGTCATTTTCCATCTTAAGTAGCGATATGTATACCTGTATACTGTCAATAGCAATAGTACTCCGAAGCAATACATCGTATTAATCGCTATGGATACAATATAGCTTTCGGTATGTACATTTGTAGATGCATATGCCTACATACATACATGTGTTTAGCATCTTCCATTTCTTCGCCTTAAAATATTTTTAATTGGCGTCTTGAGGCTTCGAAATTTGAATCAGCTCGAATCCTATTACAATAGCTATAGTGCATAAGTAGTATCTATAGAAGCAAAATCCCCATCCCATTCATATACCCAATTACCTATATCATTTTCTCAACGTATATATATGCATCGAATTGTGTAGTACTGTAGTACAATGTGTATCCCATTAAATTTAATGATGTCTCTACTCTAATAATCTACGTACACTTTTTACAGTCATTCTTCCCCCCTTCTGCTGCCCATGCATATGCATCTTACTTAGAGCGTTTTAGAATCAGATTCAGAGCCCTCCAAAAAAAAATGTAAAAAAATTACTGGAGTTGGAGTACGACGTAACAATGAGTAAAGTATAAGTGTTATTGTTATGATGCCAAAGTGCTGAACCGGAATGAACCAGATTTTTGCAGTTTTCTCATTCTAGTGCGCTAGCACTAGTTTGCTTGTGCTACGAACACAAACTACAAAACTACAAACCTAGTACAAAAAATACTATTGGTATAACTTTACTACTACTCCACGTAATATAGGTTGTAGATACAACAAACAGTAAATTGGAAGTAAACCTCTGTACGTAAATATGTTAGTTATAAAAATACATAACAATAGTATTATTAGGTATAATATACAACCCTATATAGTTCTAAGCTTATTAGCTTTAATAAAGGATATCATGTCGCGAAGTATGTACAAATTACGTAGCAAAATATTCCATTCTTGTTTGAAAATAGAAAAAATTGTCCTATTTACTTAGTTTTTAACGAAAAAAAATGTTCCCTGTAGTTTTACAATTGCAACAAAACATTTATTAGGAAATTTATTAGATTCTGTATTTGCAGCTTCACTTCTTCCTGGACAATTTGCAAGGATGCGGATGCATTGATTGAAATGATAATTACCAACATCGTTTTGAAAAATTGTGCTTGACAGCCCTTTCTGTGTTCTGTCTGTCTTGTCTTGTGCCGTAGCGTCGACGACCCAAGTTCTCAACAAATAAAAGTAGGCCCCTACCAGCCCCTACTTCCTTCCAGTTTATGTACATTTGAATACCATTATAATCATATTATGATCAGCATACAATTCTTCAGTGATTACAAACCTCCTTCCTTAGTTTTAGTTTAAGTTTACAGTACTACACGGACTTATTTACAGCACAATCCAAGGAATAGACCCGGCAAAAATAGAATGGCACAGGAATAGGAATAGGAAGAATAATACCGTTGTGGGCTGAGGTTGTAGGAAGTATTTACATTGGTAATTTAAGCAACATTATGTATGTATAGGTACACTCATCCCAGTATTTGTATTTTTATATTTTTTATACAAAGTCAAAGTGCGTAGTTGTTGCAGTAGTTTAAGGTTACTTCCCATTTCCATTCCCACAGCTAATACTAATATGTAAAAAGCTAAGTACCTTGAAGGCACCAGTATAAATCTGATAATCATTGTTTTCCTATGCACTAGAGGCCCAGTCCCACTCTAGACTGTATTTTGTACACATGTGGTACATATTTAGTGGGTCTGTACTCTGTAGGTACTTTCTGAATGGTCCTCGTAATCGTCATTCATGGCCATTGCCAAAAATTCGCATTAATACAAGTTACCTCACCTCACCAGTGTACAAAGTACGAGCCAGCCCACATGAGTACATACACGTACACAAATATGTATCAATGTATCCTATCTCGTTACTTTCTACAACGCAACTTACAAGATGCTATTGCCATTACCATTGCACGACCATTGCCGTTAACGTCGGCATCAAACTAGTTAATACTAATACTAAAACCACTTTATAGTATTAGTTATAATAGTTACATAATAATAATATGTAGGATTTGCACGCGGAATGCCGAACGAGGACATTGCCAGAACTTCTGCTTCAATCTTGAATCTTAACTACCTACTACATACTCTAACTCTAGCTCTAGCGTAAGTCACTGCTCACAAACAGTAAACGTAAAAAATTAGGCATAAAATAATGTGACAGTGTAAGCACTACTATTATAAGCAGTAAACATATACAAACCAGCATGATGTAGAAATTGTAAAAGGAAGCTGATACACAATGAGATTATGGATATAAATACAAATGCACAAAAGGAACTCACAATAAAACAGAATCAGAATCTCGGTCTGTATTCTGTAAGATGCCTACCCCTCTAATACGTACCTATGTAAATTGCCTTATAAAAAATTAGGAAGAAAACTGAGTAACACAGTGACTGTGCTATGCTACTTTGTCTGCTGTATAGTTTGTAAAAGAGGATGGCAAAAATAAATAATAATGTGCACACAAAAAAATAATGCTAAATTATTGTAAGCGAAAAATTCCTAGCTATTTTACTCATTACAGAAACCTACAATTAGCTACTGACTTTATAGACAGCCAGTCAAAAAGTTTAAATTAAATATAAACGGATAATTTTATAATTACAAAGTATAACCTAGAACCTTCTGGACAAACGAACTATAAGTGAAATTACTATATAAAGTATATGTATATAGGTTCGAACGCATCCTCCGTTTATAGCTTGTAATTATGTTATGTATTTTTGGGATAATGGATCTGGGATTTTTTTAAAATGTACATACTTTCATCACGCTTTACAATTCACGTTGCCGTGCCGGAAAAAGTAGATAGAGAACACATTGTATGTACAAAGTTTCGATCACTGTGTGTCCTGTGCATAGGCTTGTTATATAAAAAGTGAAATAAATTGTAGCAGCACAATTCTATCACTATTTAATCACTATTATCGTTCATTTAACTGAAACGTTCAACGCTATGCAAATACATACTTGTGCACAAAAAACTGAGAAAGACCTTGCGATTTCTGGCTGAAGTGCTACACTATTTTGCATCTACATACATACATATATTATTATGTATACTTATAGATGCTGGCTTTTGCATTTGGCATATGACATGACATGACTTCAATCTTCAATGATCAATGGCTGGGGCTGGGTCTCGCCGTCAACGAAAAAAAAATGGTTTTGCAAAAATTCAGTTAATAAAGCTTATACTTATATATAACTAATACTTATATATTTTATAATATTTTTACTCTGGCTCCGTGGTTGGCACAGCCAGTGTTGCACCTTCTTCTCCATCCAATCAAATAGAAGCAAGTTTTTTTCCATCCAACCAGATACGGAGGTTGTGCCTTTTCCTCCTTTTTCCCCCTCCATTCCGTTTGTATGCATATAGTAAGCATAAACGAAACTGGCAAAATGCGATAATAGAGTATAATTATCAGTTTAAAAAAGTTTAAAGATAAACTCTTATTCAGCACAGAGTCACAGAGCCTGTCAGGATGGAGTTGGGAGGGATGATTAAAGGTTGTAGTACGTCGGGGCTTAGCTTAAGCTTAGTATGCTATATTCTCTGCTTTGAAGTCTCTCATCTCATCTCAATTTCAATTCTCAATGGTAATGCTAGACAATTTCAAATCAGTAGCCAGAAGCCTTTTTTTGTATAATGATAATGCAGATTGCAGATAGCTCCATAGCTCAATAGCTAGTCGATCTAACTTACTATGTATTGATGTATCTTATCTTTGAATTGTGGCACACCTATACTATGAATAAGTATTAGTATATATTCTGTAGCTGGGCTCTGTAATGTGTAACTGAGTGAACTGTGGTTTTGTTTGCACAGTGCAGAAAGATGTTTTACATGTTTATTCAACTCGCGAATGTTAAATACGTTGTAAGTTTTGCACTGTATGTAATTATAGGCCCCTGGCAATGGCATCAGAAGATTCTTGGCGCCTTTTGACTTACGAGCTAGACTTGAAGAGTTCAACTTTGCTTTTAGTAATAAATTTAAAAAAGAAAAACTCTTTTTAGTTTTTTTTTCTTCTTCTTTTCACTAAATGCTCTAGCATTTTGAAGTTGAACATACATATGTACATACATCTGACGTGCTGTGTATGCAATTTATGAGTGTTACAGATACAATACAGAAACAGATATTAGATAATTTACAATCTCGTCACTGAATTACTGAATTAATTCCTCTGATGGACTGTTACTGCTCTGTTAGCAGTTAGATTGTGGGAAAAAATTATAAATGAACGCTTTTTAATCATCAATGAAATTGAAATTAAAATTAAGTTTATTTTAATATACATATACGGGTATTATGTACTATCAGTACTCTTAAGTTGGAGGGCGAACAGAGAGCAAGCAGTAGAGTACTTAAGCGAGTAATTAATTAGTGCTACTTTAACGTTAGCTTATTTAAATTATTTCCCGTGATTCATCCATTCAGTACAGTCTCCAGTACACAGAACTGTCATCGGGACTAGAGCCTCCCTTAAAATTTTAAAATTATAATTCATATTTAAATTATTTATTGTTTTAATTACCATAAATATAAGAATTTATGAATTTTAATGAAACATAAACATAGTTAAAGGCAGGTATGTATTTATAATGTACTGTATTTACTTAATTTACTCGACGAGCGTAGATTAAGATATTTTTATGTGCTACTGATAATTCTCACTGTCACTGATTTACTTTGTACCTATTTCTTTGGTCGCTATTCACATGATCGGACGAAGTTAGATTTTTGTTATGTTAATTCATCTCAACTAACAGAAACTTAAGGAATTCCCATGTACAGTCATTAACTCATGACATTTTTTTAATGTAAAATAAGTAGAATTATACTTTAGTAATGAAGTTCCTCATAAAGTTGACTTTTCACGGGTGAGTTCACCTGTAATGAAGGGTGACGCGTGTACATTTTTTATGTATGCTTGACTCGTATAGATAATAATTATTATAGGTACACCTACAATAGACAATAGCGTTACGTAATAATCGGAATAGTTGGAATTTTCAGTGCTACTGCATGCCTGAATATTTAACTTAGTAAAAAAAACATTTTTTCTAAACTATATTCTTTATTGAAATTCCTTCTGTCATTCCATTTTCACATTCTTTTGTCATTTTTATAGAGGCACGAACGAAATCTAAATAAATTCTATAGATATCCTACAATCCGACTGTCTACATTACTGTTTGTAGACAATAATAATAGAAACAGAACAGAACCCTCTTTATTCGCTCACATTTTGTTCATGACAGATGGCTTGCATGCTGGCTCAGGTTCAGTTTTAGTTTCAGCACCAGTATGAACTGTTTTACTAGTTAGTAATTATTTCTATTATTAATGGTGTGTACTGGCTATAGTAAATACTGGAGTGTATAGTCAAGTTCAAGTTTATCGTAGTTTAGTTGCAACATAGTGGATTTGGGTATTTTGGTTTTGCAAAAGCGAAGCGAGTGGATTGGATTGTATATGTAAATAGGATGCCTTGGAAATCTTTTGGATTGACATGGTAAATATTAGATTTGCGCTTTTCGTTTGTGAGAATCCTAACCCTTGTGATTTTATTCCATTTGATTATTGTATGGGATTATGAGGGAGTTCTACAGTTCTAGATTCTACCAAGGTCACAGCACAGTATACCTAACCTAGGCGAATAAATGTATTTGTAAGTGCTTTTGTGTAGGTAGTAGTACGTTATTACTATATTACGTATTTCTACATATAAGTACATGCACAGTACTTATAGGTATATACTCATATGTACTAATATGTAATTATTTTCCATTCCTTTTGTTTTGAAGTTTTGCTATATACTCACTAGTCAACTGTACACATGCACTTATGTTATAGGTAAAACCCCTTTCGACTTTTTGTAAACACCAGGACGAGACTGTACTGCGTTAAGCTTGTAACTTGTGAACTGCGATGCAATTTAATTATTTTTAAATGTTATGTAAATGTGACAGGTAAATCCCCGCTTACTAAATCAATACCTAGTTCCCTAATTGTGATAAAAATTGCTGTATTTAATGTATTTGTTATACAATTATAAACTAGAAACGCAAATACCTACCTAATGTATTCATGTATGTACACCGTCGAGTCGCTGTCGTTTAAGACGCAAAATGAAAAACGTGTCCAATAAAACGTATACCAAAATACGCAAAATATTACTACCTACTATAATTTATTTAAACAGGCTATGCATGCACAATTTTATCTGCAAAAAAAGTAAAATGCAAAACTTAAAGTGTGTCTTTAGTATTCCACGCTACCCCGTTTGCGTTGCCATTTTTTAGAGCATTTTTAATTAAGTTTTTGAATTATGAAAGCTTAAGGATAACTTTTTCAGTGCCATTAATGACTAGTTTACAAAATAGTTCCTTTTCCTAATAAAAAGTAGGCAGATAGGCCACGCACTATAGTTAATCCTCCCTGAAACTATTTCTTCTCTATTTATGTTCGAAAACTTTCTATTTTCTATTTGAAAACTGTTGTGGTTTTTCCACCCTTCCATATCAATTCTGTACCCAATTGAAAGTACCTATTTTTACGACCAGGAAATTCCGTCTTTAAGTACGTACCGCTACCCGTATATTTATGATATATTTGTTTTGTTCATTGCACACAGCCAAAGTTCCAAATCCCAATATAATAAATGTACTCAGCTTAATCCCCTTATTAAACGTTAGTGGCAACTGTCAACTAACTAAAGGAGTTGTCAAATAACATAAGTATATATAGCCAATTATTTGATGTTGAACTTTATATGTATATGCAGCCTTATTAAGCTGCTAATAATTGGCATGGCATGCCATGGGATCATACAAAAAATAAGCTATCTAATAATAATCGAAAATACGCTCATCTTCCTTTTTCTTTTTATGTTCGATTGGTTGGGTTTTTTCCTCAACAGTGTGTATTTGATCGACCGCCCTTAGCCCCTGTCTGAAAACAGAGAAAAGGGAATGACCATATAATTACTTTAGTACTTTAGTGCCTGTCATAAATTCCTGCTGGATATGTGTGTCTTTGGAAAAGTATTAGCGTTCAAGACAGGTACTTTTTCTCAAATTGCAAAAACATTCTCAACTTCGACTCGGTATTCGGTATTCGGGCATCGCTTTTTACAGATAAATTGTTTGACTCCCGTCTTTTTATCTTCAATACAGATAACAATAGCATATAGTCACTGTCAAAGTCACAGTCACAGTAACAGTGGTTGAACGACCCAACCATTACTCTCCTATTCCAATCAATATCAAAGAGATCACATCATCAGACACAGATACGGAAGAGCATATTGTTCAATTCAAAGAGACAGCTGATGCATACATGGGAGAGAAAGAAAATCCCCAGTTCCAGGAAACAACGAACTAGAGATTATAAGGACTGAAATTGAACCAAGCCATGCAGAGGAAGTCCGACCACACAGATCTGAAATTAAGATTGTATGCTGCTTTATATATGCCAATATACATCTGTGTTTCCATTATCCACCAAGTTATTCCGTTGTTGTTGATGTTAGTATTGCTATTGGAACTGGAAATGCAAAAGACAGGGGATTTTGGAGAGTCAAAGCTGAAAATCCGAATTCTAGACGGGCATCGAGACTGTGACTGTTACTAGCAACGACGTACACTACTACTGTCTAGTAGACATTATTTTAGGTTAAAGAAATACATCTGGAAGCACGTATACATTTTAATACAAATATCACATTGTAGGTGTACAATGAAGCACCAGACCAGGCCAGGCCAGACTAGGAGCCAAAAGGAGCCATGGACATGGACATCATGGGACATGGACTCTATAGCCAAGATCCTACACTCTGCATACGCATACCAAAGACCCTATGACTATGACTACTACGGGTTCGCCATAAATTACACTAGTAACAATCAAATTGACAATTTCCATCATCAATCGTGGAGCGATCCAGTATGCATCTTGCGCTCGGAAAAGTAAGGCAGTTGCATAATTCCATATTATTTAAATATTTAGGTAGGTTAGGCAAAATTGAATTTCAAAATTGACCAATTTTTTAAAAACTACTTTTGAAGACAACTTTAAAAGCACTCTAAATGCTCTTTCAAAAAGACTACCTACATATTTACAAAAAAGACTTATTACAAGGACACATTTTTCACTTTTGGTATTATACCTACATTTTTTAGAAGCATTGTTTAAAACAACGCAGTGTATTTTAAAAGTACCGTTTCAAAGATTCTATTTTTTTAAGAAAAAATAGTTCACTTTTCAGAACGAATCATTTTCAAACATCTCAAAATGCACTTTTCAAAATGTCAATTTGATAGAAAATGTACTTTTAAAAATGACGATTTGATAGAAAATGTACTTTTCAAAATGACGATTTGACAGAAAATGCACTTTTCAAAATGTCAATTTGATAGAAAATGTATTTTTCAATTTGATAGAAAATGCACTTTTCAAAACGACACAAATATTAAAAAAGGACTTTCAAAATGACACAAATATTGAAAATGGACTTTTAAAAATGACAAAAATATTGAAATTGTGTAGTTTCCAAAACGATAATATTGAAAATACCGTTTCAAAATGAACAAATCCTGTGTAAGACGCACATAAATCTACCCATAAAAAGATTATCTGCGAAGGTAGTTTCTGACGGGGTCTCGTGGACTGCTCACTGCCTCTGCTGTATCATTATTATTGTGGGGAAGGCTCTTGTATGGGGAAGATTGGTGGATAGATTGGGGGTAAGGGGATCGATTTTTCCGCAGTGGGCATGACGAGGTGGACTCGAGTCTGTTTTACTATGAGAGACGTGCACAGTTTCACGTCAGTTTCAAACCGAACACGATTATTTCAACCCAAGAATTCTCTCCAAAAAAAACTCGTCTATTTCACTGGTGAGTACCGTTCATTTCTAACTCAACTCCTTCAGCCCCTTTTACTATTCCTTATCGGAGCGTATAAATAATTGTATGTGTAGTATATACCTATATAGCTGAATCGGATATAGTACCCTATAGATAGAGTACCTAGTAAACTGTCGTACTGCCTAATACCCGATTCTCGGGCATGGGGGCATAGGGGCCTAAGAATAAGGCATTGTCGACAGTGGTTGCCGTTGACGTAGTTAAATATAGTCTGGGCATTACATCTACAGCGTAGGTTTTTGCTCCTGAAAGTCCCACAATAAATACACATCTCTCTCGATCTCGATCCCTCGACTCGTGGTGTGTGGTCTGAAGGAGTGCAAGTGCAAGAAAAAGTCAATATAAACAAATATTTTTTTTGGGGGGGTTTACTTACAAATAGTAGTTGTTGTTGTTACTGTCATACATTCAGGGGAAATATATATAAACTAGTTTGACTTATTGAATCGTCAGTCAGTTGAACACTTAGACAGCAGTGACACGATTAAACTACTTCGAATTCAAATACGAAATACATGCTCGTATTTACAATAATAAATACACCTAATAGTGGAAATACTACCCCAGAATTAAATATACCACATTTTGGGGGAATTTCGTCAAATACTGACGATCGTTTCAAATAAGGAAAAGTTAGCCTTGCCTTATATTCATCATTATTTGTTATTAATCATTAGTGGTCTCTCTAGGAGTACTTTGACGCATTACTGGTGAGTTTTTGGAATCGTGTTTTTTTTATTTAGTCATTTTGATGACTGTTTACTTTTTACTGTTGACTGTGCAGTACGCTATTGTTATTGTGTTGGCAGACAGTTTTGATAAATTGAGAATTAACGGTCAATGGTAATAATAATTCATACCTACCTCATAAATTGTAGTTCAACAGTTGACAGTAAAATCGTACAAAACAACTAAAGGGCCACAAATTTTGTGGGTAATACAATTATTCTTCGTTCTGATATTTCAGTTTTGTTAAACTTGACACGACAGGACATGACAGACAGACAATCGAATACTTTCAACTTTTGGCTTTCTTGAATCTTTTCGATTTTGGGGTTGTTTTTGAGTTGTTAGTTTTTCATAGTTGTGTGAGATAGTACCATAAGGCAGTTGGCAGTAGTGCCATGAGCATGGGCTGTCTGTATTATGAATGTATTGAGGGCGCCGCAGGTTGTTGTACTGTACTTACAATTTTTGGTGGCACAGTTGACAGAACGGGGATATTCATTTTTTTGAAGTAAACATTTCTTTACTTTTTTACATTCCTACTGTGTCAACTGTGCATTCTTATAAAGTGATTACTATTGACTATTTATTTTATGTATTATTGCTGGGAATTTTTGATATAACTATAATTTTTTTTATTATTTCAAAATAGTGATAACGAAGCCCAATATTTACCTTATTTTTCTACTGCTATTCGCCGTCTACTTTGTACTATTTACTTTTTGTATACCTCCTTTTGTATAATCGTATTCTGAAAGGTATACTTTTTTATTATTATTATGCGTCTCGTTCGGTATGGTTGATGCAGCAAGTTGCCCAGTTATTTTAGGGTATAGTCTAGTGGTATTTATACTCATTATTTACTTCGGTATTCCTATACTTGTGACTTGAAGCAGTACTACGGCGTAGATTCTGAGCTTTGGGGCATATATTTTTTTTAAAGAATTTACTATGTTGCTCCAACCACTGACTGTTGAATTGTAGAAAGCCTTTTTTTGCTTTTTATAAATTCAGGACTGACTGACTGCATGCCAATGCAATACATTCCTATTTCCCCTTACATAGAGGAGACCATTAGCATTCGAGGATAACCGACAAGGATTTTTTTTCTCCTTTTTTACATATTTCAAATTTATTCTGGTTCTAGTACATAATAATATGTGCTATGAGAATAACTGTATAAGTATGTAATATTCAAATTCTGAGAAGCTATTGGTCGTACAGCTCGAATCTTTGCATTACCTATTTACTTTTTATTCACACGGTGTATTTAAATGACAAATTTAAGATTGTAGCTAATATTTAATATTTAATCACATAGAATTACCTGGCATGGTTTGTAATTACTTAGCTAATTAGAGCTAACGGTACAGAATGACTAACTGACTTGACTGTCATTAACAAATTTT
>JAQFZC010000561.1:0-46744 GCA_034695205.1 Dicyrtoma fusca
TTTTTTCATCGTCCAGCTTTTTTGGGAACATTTGTTCCGGGAACATTAGTTCCGGGAACATTTGTTCCTAGAATCCTTTATGACGAGTCCATTTCATTCCAGATGATGGTCTACCTTTATAACTATGCAATTCATTTCGTCCAAAACCCTACACTATATACACGACCGTCTATATAGTAAAGTGGTCTAGTGGTCTCATATAAAATCACTTTTCTCCAACTACACGCAGTTGTACGGAATCATATATATTTGTATAGTTATAGCACTCAGGTTAATCCAACAGCGTTTGTTTAGGGTAGGAACGAAATCTCAATATCAGTCTCCCTTATGGTATGGTTATGGTGCTGATGACAGGGATGACAAGGACACTACTGTATGTTCTGTTGGGAAGTTTTGGTGATTCATTTTTTCAACGAAAGAAGAAAGAAAAAACATAAACCTCGTCCTATCAACGACAGTATCTGATTTGGTACATTTCATTTTATACGCAATGGTACAGTTCCCCTTACATAGACAAATAAATTTTCACCGTAAAGAACCACTTAGCAGAGTCAATGGAAGATCCTACAATTGCGAGGAGGCGGCTTACAATAGTAAACGTCGTCGTTTTATGATACTACAGATACACAGGACAGGAGGATTGAGTGTATGTTATGCATGTGTTGCTATCACTCTTGTCTGAATTTGAATTGAGATGCTCTGCTTCCACTTTAGCCCTCTGTCCTGTCTTACGCCTACGTTCTTGACTTGATAGTGTTTTATGCATGGAGTGTCCCTCTTCTTTTACAAAACTTGATTTAGCCTCACCTGAAAAGCATTGCCCATTTGTTCCAAGGCTTGTGAGGATGGATGTTGTGACATTTTACCTCAAACATTTATGTTAGATTTTATATTGTTCCTCTTCAAATCTGTCACCTTCAAAAAGGCTGGATGTCAAAGAGCTCAAAGAGCTTAGCTAATAAAAAAGAATCCAGTTCGCTATTGAAAAATATAATGGATGGGGGTGAATAAAATAAAACCTAAATTGTTTACAGACAACTATAGAATTATTATTATGATTGGTACAGTGGCGGCTATAGGCTACATTTGAGACAGAACAAGTAACAAGCCAAGTCATAAATGTATGGTTTGAGGCTCAAAAGATGATGGAAGTAAAACATGTTCCAAGTAAAAATGATTATGGACTAAAAGATGCCTATATTTATATACAACCTTCCTAGTCGATAGAAGGTGATGGGACGGGATGCTTACAGTCGAGTGCACAGTATGGGACGTCGCAGATATACCTATATGTATGTATGTGGTTTTGTGGGGAAAAAAATTGAACAAAAGCTGAAAACCACCCAGAACACCTTTATTTATAGACTGAGGTGGGATGTTGGATTTTACAGTAAATAGGGACAAGACAAGTGCATATATATGTATGAAAAGATATGATGATTTCTGCCTGTATTTTCCAAATTATTGAAACAGTCAAAAAGCAAACAGAACAGAAAACACAAGTTGAGGTGACTACATGGTAAAGGCATGGCAAGGGAAGGCAAGGCACGATCAAGCCGATGAAGCCAAAGCCAAAAAGGGAGAAAAAAACGTTTTTTTCTCTCTCTCTCTTTCCACCTCTCACGTTTATACCTCAAACCTTTACCTGCAGTTTAAATCTCAAAATAGATATACATTTATAAAAATATATGGACACATGGCTTCCATGTTTAAACATATCTTCTTACGGTCAGTAAACTTAACGGCTTCACCATGTCTATGTATACTAGCCAGTGTAGTAGTAGCCTCTTGCAGGGGTAGGTGTATGTGAATTAGTTTTCTATAAGCGTTTTTAGTCTCTTAAAACTTTAAACCATGGAGCAACGTGTGAAATGACTCTAATCCTTTTGTACCTCAACAGTGAAAGGGCACACATTACAGTCATTATGTATACTGGGCTAAATTGAAGGAGAGAGAGAGAGAAAAAAAAAGTATGAATATAATTCTTCACTGGGTCAGATAATATGAGTGAGTAGAATCCCTAGATTCTATTTTGTAAACCCTTTTAAACTCATCGTTGCTGTCCCTTTGGGAAAGTAAAATGAAATGAAATGGAAAAAAAGGTAGATACTTGTGCATGGAGAGATGGAGAGACGAAAGAGTTTTGAAGTTTCGAACTTTGAACACCTGAGTTTTTCCATCCAGTTCTATTTAGCTTTCCATACCTGTTAGGCTTATAATGTATAGGTATGTGTTTTGGGGTGATGATTATAATGCACCACCCCCAACACTATTTGAATACAAGCATTTAAATGTGTATTAATCATGTATCCTTTCAGTACATATTGAACAGGTCACTGTGGATGTACTCTCTGTCTACGTCTTCATACGTGCTGGCCCTTTGTATGTAGCTGGCTTGAACGAAGATTGGAGCTGGCAGTTCGTTGGCTGGTAAAATAATGTGTGGTGCTGGAAAAAACTTCCCTGAGTTATAGGGAGCACAATTACGTATGAGGAGAAGATGCATGATTCTCGTATTTTATAAAAACCAGTGTATTAATTATTATTATTGTTCAAGGAGGCAGAGTTACAATAGAATATTAATAATGTGCTCTGCTCTCTGTATGCTCAGGATTCAGGATTCGAGTCAAGTGTTGTGTCTGGTGGGCAAGTAGTGTGGAAACCCACTCATTACAGCTCAAACGACATGTAATAGCAAACAAGCTGTGACTTGCCTTTGACTTTAAAACTCGTAAGTTGGAAAAACATAAACAGACTCCCTTGCCTACCTTCTACCAGCCTATCTAGTTTGGTCTGTCGTTCGAGTTAGTACATTGGAATCCAGCCACGAGGCAATAATGGTAATAATACATATAAGACATGTCAAGTTTTGAAATGTTCAATTCAAACACCCCCCACCTTTAACTTCCCCCTCCATTTAACTTGATTTTTTTCCCCTTCTTGTTCAATTGATGCTCTTTTTGAACTCATGTGTATATATATACCTACTTCAGTTCAGATTAGTCTTCTATACCAATACGAATTATCGAATTATTTTTGACGCCATCCCTTTTTTTTCAACGTTGGTTGGTAATTCGTGTGTGTGAGATTTCTTCTTGGTTTTTGGAGACATTCCAAAGGAAAAGTATATGGCTATGGAGCAAGCACTAGGTAGACGAGCTCCAGATAATTACTGTCCGTCCACTTCACACATAAAACCATCTTTAGAGCTACATTTTGAGTGGAGAGTGTTAATAAATTGTGGCACTTCATGACTTTGACTTTCAATCGCCTCAACAACGAAAAAAAAACCTTTGAAAAGAGTAACTCCTTTGGTGGATATCAGTCCACATTCTTGAACATTGCTAATACTCGTTAGTCGTCCCCATCCAGAGGAGATAAGTCGATAAGTGTGACTAAATATGCACTGCGGTTTCGCCTAGCCTGTCATGTGATCAGAAGTACAAAGAGCGTGTGTATGTGTGTCTGTCTGTTTATATTGTCTCAGGTTTGCGTGAAGAATTCACGTCCCGTGTCTGTCCTATATGCACAGCCCAACTCTCAAGGTTGTAGGTTGTAAGTCCCATAGCTACATCCATGTAATATCAACAATTCAAATTTGTTTCGTCCTTTCCGTACCCCACATATATACGCATAGTTCCCGTTTGCCGTTTCCTCATCATATAATAATATAATATATTTACTTACGATTAGCTTGTACATTAGATAAGGAGCCCGTAATTAAGAGTCAAGGGATTTTTTGAGACAAAACAAGTAACAAGTACGAGAAAAACCAAAGGAAAATAGGAACGGGACACTAAACAAAGTTATCACTATTATCTGAGGGGGGGGATTGAAAAAACCCTCCAGAAGATCCCTTTGTACGAGATAATAGGGAGATAATAAGGGTAAAAAGTGGTTTGATGTAGGAAATTTTCAAATCTAAGTAATAAATCCCATGAATGTATATAGACTCTCAACAACTTCCGCTTAGACCGGGACGCACGCAACTGGTGTGTGTGTCTCTCTCCCTCTACATGTACAATTTTTACCCTTTCTCATGAGGCTATGGACGAAAAGCTAAAGCTTGACAAAAGCTTTCGCCAAATATCTAGTCTACAGATTCTACACGATACAGACTCTCAAGAAGTGAAATGTTACTGTCAGTAAACTGTGACTAAAGTTACAAACACGATTTGACTTGGAAAGAGAACTGTATTGTTCCTCCCATGTTTCCTCCGAGACCACGCTCAAACAAGATAATCTCAAAACTCAATTCAGCCACGTTACCAACTATGTTTGTTATTTTTACGAGTTCCCTTGATGACAGCCTAATTTATACTTTAATTCGGCTTCATTACACAGTATGTACCCCCGTCTTAGAGCTGCCAGTAGTGCCAGCACCGATGCATTACTATATATCAGCAGTTTGGACCATACAGACACGTACATATGTACAATGCACTGTAAAAACAAGGATTTTGCATATTATGAGAACTCTACGTGCATGGATGTATGGATCTGAAGTCTGTGCATAACATTTAAAATGGAATTAGAAATCCACTCGCTGTGGAACAGATTATTAATACTCGGCATCTCGATTTCTGATTTTGAGAGACTACTGTCCTACAAACATAATGTGAGAGATAAAATTACGGTAGTCAAAGAGTGTGGAGCAGAGCAGACTCACTCATCGTCAGTGAGTAGATAGACCGAGTGGATGATGGAATGGGATAGGAAAATTATAAATAATAAACCGCCCATGAGAATAATACAATGCATGTGCTGTTTTTCCAATTCAAATTTTTCATTTCATTCATGCCTCCATTCTTATTGTACAGATTCATTTTGATGTTATACCCTGCACAATTTTTTCCCCTCTCTCTCTCTCTCTCACTCTCTGCCTGCTCATTCTTTGACGCCAATCTTAACATTTTTCCATGCACTAGATACTATTATAGTTTTCCAAAATAAATAAATCTCACAGCATCAATTTTTAAAATTGTGACAAATTATAGTAACACCCCTTTTTCAATGTCACATTAATGACCCATAATATTTCTTTGACTTGGCTGCTTCACTGCTCATTGTATGCCTCCCGATGGAATGTTCATACATGTGCATACCTAATATACTATGAATGTGGACGTATAAATTGTAATCTTATTTATGCTGTGAATAACTTATTAATGGTCCACAATTCAATGCCATTAAATAATACGTGCATAGAGAGAGACCGAGATCCCTTTGTTTCTAATGTCGTAAAAGCCCAAGATGGAGACGAAGAAGAAGAAAAAAAACTTACCCATTTGTTATGGAAGAATAGATAGCTCGAGTGTTATCCACAGTTTTTGTCTGAAGCTTTGACACGGTGAGACGATCAGACGGAACTTCAGAAATGCTCCGTCTCAACTTGCGTCCTTCCGAAATGCTGAGCCTAATATCTGGGGATCCTTTATCCTTGTGGAGTGTGTACGTGAGGGAGTTGGTGGGATTCATTAGCATCCTTTGAGCATCTTTATTCTTTGTGGCTTCAGTGGATTGTACATACTTCAAATTGGTGGTACTATGTGCCTTGGGTGAGACGGATTCCATGGAGCCATTTGATATTAAGTCAAAATTCATATAGTCTGAGTGATTTGTTTCGTAGCCGGAATCCTTGGTTGAGTTTCTTGAGGACCGACGATCACTGTCTTTGTCATAGATAGTCATCTTTGAGGATAATTCTGTGTCGCTCCGTCTACAACTGCTGCTATTATTTTTCCTTTTGTCATCCAATAATTTTGAAGTTTGGGAATTCTTGTGAGAGTCCTTATGTACGACTCTGGCCGTGCTACTTGAGTGTGTTTTACTCGGGTGAGTACTCGAGTGAGACTTTTGTTCCCGAACTATCTCCAAATTCTCATAAATCGTCTCACAGGGGATGGAGTGAGTGGGGATCCCATGAGGATGTCGCTTCTCCTTAATCGTCGTGTAGTGCTTATTAGGATCAGGAGTTAATTTGTCGGTCAGATTGACATTCAGCTTTGCACTCGGGTTCGAGATGACAGAGTTATGATGAGCCTGCGTATTACAAACAAAGCTCTGAGCTCTGGAATGCTTCACTTTTAAATTCCCATTGGAAGTGGGCGACTCGGAGGATTTGGACGTGACGACGAGGAGTCTCTTCTCTTGGAAACTCTGACTGCGCTCGGGTAGCCGTAGAACTGGATTCTTCTCCTGACCCCTGACTTCCAAGTCAATATTTTCACTGTCAAATTCCTTCAAAGCTATGACATTGACTTGATCCCTGTTCTCTTTGATCGAGTGACCACCACTTCGTAATGAGCGCAGAAATTTCGAAGCTCCACAGCTCAACCTTGCTGATTCCCGTCGCTCTACTTTTGCATTTCCTCCTCCGTTTGATTGATCTTTCGAGGATTTACGATCTCCGTCGCCTTCGCCCCTGTAACAAGCAAAAAATTGTAAATTTAACATTTCTTTATATTGTCACTCATTCTATACCCGTCACTCCATCCCTCCCTGCACGCAGTTCACATTCAATCTTTTTTCTGGACGCATAGACACATCATTAGTATATCCGTACATAGTGTACTTCCCTCATCTGCATATGTATACCTAGTGAGTAGTGCTGGCTGGCCAGCTCTCAAGGTAGTATATTGCACTCTTGGATACACGCGGGGGGAAAGTATAGTAGACGTGTAAGGGTACTCAAGTCAAAGATGTCATGCTCATCATGAGTGTTTGAAAACAAAGCAAAAAGCAGAAACATCTAAACAACTAAATCTGCCTAAAGGACCATTTAATTGGGAAAATTCAAAGGACACGTGGGCTGAAAAGCAGTTCTCTAAATACTGTGATGTAATCTCCTCACGAGTAAACTAACTAAAAGCATTACGTCAAAATAAAAATTCCTTTCTTTCAGCATTTCATGAGTGGTACGGATACTTGGGTTTGCAGTGCACTGCACTGCACTCTCCTAAAACCACGCCACACCACATACGGTAAGTGGCTATGTAACTGTAGAATTTGTTATTTTCATTATGCTCAAAATATATGGAATTTATCAGAAACAGAACAGACATATCCATCCTGCATTCCCAAACTTGTACAATTTCGACTTGCGTTTTCTTTGGGCACAAACAAAAATATATACACAGATTTTTTTTTGTCTTTCTTTAAAATTAAGAGTACAATGCACAGTGGCTGTATGCAATGCTCTTATCGTCCTTGAAGACTGAAGGTGCAGGACAAGCCGTTTGGATGGATTGGAAATGCAGTGTACTAGATACTCAGTCTTGGACGCCATATAATTACTACACATTACATTATGCATATTAGTATACTTTACATATACACTCTATTGGGAAAATTCCTAATCGACAAACTTAAGGTGAGGCGGTAGCTGAATCATCTGACCAACAAGAACGTGAACAAAGCCAACGTTTAAAAATGAAAATCACTTTAGCTTTTACATTGTAAAAATTCTCTCCCTCCAACTCCCTTGTTGGTGGCTGTTACACAGACCTGTAGCCCACTTTCAAACTTAGCTGGAGGGAAATTCATTATCTGTATCTGTAAAAAGTGAGCAGTGAGAGATTTGTGTAATGCATCGCTCCTATAGGAACCCATATGTTGAAATGATTAGTTTAAAATAATCCTTTATGTGGTGATGGAGGGAAGAGGGCCTGCCTGATATATATATTTACAAGTAGTAATTACAACCTGGGAATCCAGTGGAAATACTGATTTAAATGTTGAGTAACTTTTGGCACGTTTTGTTCTATATAATTACTTATTACGAACTACGATACACATACAGTATGTCCATGTATATAATTACGGATACGCAAATGAAATTACAAAATCCCAGAGGTCCCATTAAATTACTGTACTACATATTATGTACATGATCCCCCTTTTAACTCCTTACTTAAATAGTAATACGGAAATCTATTTGTGGCACTGCTCCACACCGCGCACACCGCAACCACAACAAGTATCAATGACTCTGTAACACAAAAACAGTTACATAGTTTGTGGTTATGCTCCCAGTATAAAAAAGATCCCACTGAATTCATTACTACATCCCCACCACCAAAGGAAACTCCTTAAGAGAGAGAGACAGAGGAGCAGGTAATTGGAAGGACCGGGAAGATATAATGGGGGCCTCTGTATTTTCCAAATTAAAAATTTAAACAGTCGAGAGCGTCCTGAGAGAGAAGTCAAACGAGACAAGTTAGTATTCCTACACTCGGTCGGTCTCGTCGAGGCAGACGGTCAGACATAATCTACCTGAGAAAGAATTAATAGTATAGGCAGAAAAAGAATGTAATTATACTTGATATGAAAGCCTAAGGGGGAAAATGGGAAGCTCGTCAATTCGTATGTGAGAGAGAGAGACAGAGAGACGATGTGCAAATGATTGTAGGGCTTCTGTTATTACGCAAGTAATGATCTACCTCTGTCATGAATCCAGACCCAGACTCGACACAAATTTGTACGTATAAGTAGCAAGTGTTAAAGACTAACTACTCCACCACACTAGGCAGCTCCTATCACAATTTCCACTGACGAGTAAATATTAGTAACGCTCATTGCTTGCAGTCTTGAGTCCCTATCCTCATAATTCTCTCTCCTCAACACAGACGCAAGAGCCATAGGTATTTAAACAGAATTAAAGACACACTAAGCACGACCTCCTATTACACAAGTTGAGTTTGCTCGATCATGACTGCGGACAGACAGACAGAGAGAGAGAGAGACGTGATGCATACTATCAATACACACAACATCTGTTCTCGAGACTGTATAGGGCCATCCTCAATTTTATACTGTGACAGGAGCGATTTAACAGGCCCACAGAATCTTGTAACTGAGAGAGCTCATGCACTCAGTCCCAACAGCTGAGTCGTTCTGGTCTACGTGAAAGAGAGACGGAGACCTGCATCGGCAATCGCTGACCACCATCAATTACTCGCTATAAGAAATGTTATACAAACAAATGATGTCTAAATAGGCGCTCAGAAACTTTGTTCTACCTTCAGTGGTGGGTGTACATATACAGCAGCGTTGTCAACGAGGTGTTGGAGATGCACAGGGAAGAGCCGCCTCTCCGCCGTCCATTTAGAAAAATCATATCTTTGGGTATATTGATGACAAGGAAGACGCCGATGATGGAATAAAATGGGAAAAGAAGATGAATTTCATGGCGACTTAAAGGAAGATAAAATGTAAAATGTGTGTAGAGATATATATGTACTTGGTCGACACCCTTGTTCTACTTTCTTGAGGTATAATAACGGAGACTCATCACTCTTGGATAACGGATGTAGTGGAGAAGGAAAAAAAGTGTCACGATCTTCCATACAAAATGGACGTGATCCACCTCACTTCAAAATTAGCGATAGATCACTATCTGATTGGAATGACTAAACTCCCTTATCCCTTCTCATCATTACGTGATCAAATAATCAATACTATATTCTGAGCATCGAGCCGGCATGAAGCCTTCATCATCATCTCACATCACTGACATGACCTCATAACCAATTCAATCCATTCAACGCCGAGGAATATGAGCGACTCAACGCAAGGCAGAGCAATCATAACAACAACAACAACAACAACAACAAAAATATCAAATTTAAATCATTCCCAACAACCCAGCGATGTTTGATGGGAAGCATACACAACTTGGGCTCTACAAAACCAGCACCACCACCATCACCGCCGCCACCACACCACAGCCACTCGAAAGCAAGACGGTTTCACTTCGGATTTTGAACGCCATAAAACACTGACAGAGATTCGCCACTCTGTCAGGATTCACAGATAGTAAAATCGATCATAAATCAAAGTAATTCCTGTACACTCGATTAATGTCAAATTGCCAATGTAACGAATGAACTCATCATGTTCCTCTCTATAGTTCTTACATTCTCATTAAATAGATACAATGAATCTACATCTATCTCCCACACAATTCCTCGTCACACCCCTCGTCAAATGTCAAAAAAAATCATGATAACTTGAGCACGTGAGCTATTATGTGCACTTATAGATACAGATATGTAGACATATACACATTATTAATTGATACTTTGTGATTTCCCAGCATGACGAAGCCCTGAAATTGCAAATAAATTAAGCGATTCTCCGTAAATCGTAGATCTAATGTGCGCAAACACAAGTGCTTTTCAGTGGGCTTACGATTACTTTTTTTTTTCGAAATTGCTTTCCGAGAAATTCAAAATTAAATTGTCAGAGTCTGAAATGTCATGTATTTCAATGCAATGCCACTTTACATTATACTTGGATTATTTGCAGTTACTTTCACGCAATTACTGCCATAAAATTCCAAACTGTTGTTTTACGGTGAAGAAAAGTCCTGTGGCAAAAGACCATTACAATTAAAAGCTAACCCTGTACTTCTCAAATATTGCTGTGTAATGTACATAATATTCATTTTTAATGTAGTAATAAGTTTTTGTTTTGCATTTGCTGACCAAATTGATTTGGTAATAACCAAATAACAATTTGAAGCGCAAAGCTGAAGCATTGACAAAATCATTGGCGCAAAATTGCTGCATCAAATCTTTTACTCAAAATCCCAACAAAGGTATTTTTGAACACATTTTGAAACCTAGTCGACTAAAAAAACTTAATGTATGCATCTAGGTAATTTTGATCACGGCACAGCATATAATATTTGCATCGAAATATAAACATGAAACGTGTTCCTGAGAGGGAGACAGGAATTTTGTTTCTCTGATAAGTACCAGATATATATAGGTAATACGCAATTGATTATAATTTACATTTTTAATTGGTCGGCTGTTCCACGTTTCCAACTTTTCTAATACATACTATTTGAATCTGAACGCTTGAATAATAATAATAATTTATTATTGCAAGCCAGTTTGCTTCGGAGAAATAATTTAAGGTCATCACTGATTCGGTTAATTGGGCATCAGCATCCTGAAACTATGTTTAGTATACCAACAATAATAAGTGTAGCCAATTAATTTCAGCAAGGTTTTATTGTACACCAAATTACAGTTAGATTCATACTACAATGGATGCCGTAACAGCAAGTGTAGTTCCTACTCAAGGCAGTTGTGTTCTCACAGTTCGTCTAGGTGTCTTAGAATGGGAGGAAATGTCACCTCTCAATGGAATTATGGAAGTTTGAATCGCTTGTGTACATGGCGGAACCCCACAACAAGAAAGACTCAAATACCACAGTTCAAGCTCACATTTTAATGTAGCATTTCCAAACTCCAAGAAAATATTTATTTAAAACCCCATCTTCTGCCTGTTATTATAAATTCTTGCCTGTTACGTTGCATAAAAATAACAATAATTAATTTTCATGCATACCTGCCTACTAAGTGCCTACATTGGCATAGGCGCATCAGTAAACAGAATCAATCAATCAATTCTTGGAATACTACCTCTCTAGGTCTGTTCACAAACTCAATTTGACAAATTACCTTTCCCTACAACACAAACATTCCACGGCGGTTAGACAAAGGTGCAAACTATAGAAACAGGCGTTGATCGAATTACGAATACGATTTAGTCCCTCAATCAAAACTAGAAACATTCATATTTGAACGTTGAAGCAACTTTTACTTCGAAACCAAAAATAAACGTTAAACTGTTGTTTTACGGGAAGACAATTCCAGTAATAGTTGCTTGATTTGACAAAGATTTAATAAATCACTAGGACATTTACCATTCATATAGAACCACACATCACTTACAGACAATTAAAATTTAAAAAATAACCCGTTGACTGTATGCTATAATGTTCCTGTCAACAACAAGCCGATCGTCTGGCGCGATTCTTCCCTTCCCTAACCGCTAGCCGACTAGAAAACTGTCCACTTCCAATTCAGAATAGGTATGCATCATACAAACAAGCCGTATATTGTGATTTATGTGTATACCAAAGTACTATGTACATAGACACTAGATACATACATGACAAGCATCCGTGGAAGGTTTTTTCTAAGATTAAAGTATTACTTCATGAATTAATTATTCTTCTCAAAATATCAAGAATGTGAAATAACTGTAAATGCATTCCTAACGAAACAAAACAACACACAATACGTAATAATTACCGTCTATGCATTTGCTGGCTAGTTTAACCATTACATGCATCTGCATACATACAGTAAGATGCAGCTGACACTGGTACTGCTACTGCAAGAGCTATCAACACTTCTTTCGTCCACCATGGATGATGATTACAGTGTGTGAAGAGTCAACACTTCTCAGAGTTAAATAGAATGTCAATATACCTACTTAATTATGGTGGAGTTTCATGGCTGCTTGGATAAAGATACACTCGGAGTATGTGTTAAGCTGTTTTCGCTTGAGACTCAGACTCACACGCCTTATCCCTATCACCATAATATTATTATTGCATCTGAATCTGTGAAATCTGAATCTGATGATGGTTTTTGATCTGTCGAGAATATCTTTTCCCCCTTCTCTTCCTTTTACGTAGAGATCTTAGAGAGAGAAATAAAGCCATCATTGATTAAATGAATAGCTCGTTTTCATTCCCTTCTGCCTGACCCAATCCCATCAGCATCCTGAGAAATCAATCGGTTTACATCCATCACTTTTAAGAGTTTCAGAACAAATTAGAGAAGTGATTGAAGTGCTTGTCTATGGAGTCCGGTTGTATTATACATTCATGAGATTTGATAACAATAGAGTCAACTCGGTGGGAGCTCTTTCTTGAAACGTGAATCTACAAAGTCACATATATGCTCCACACACACACACACTCACTCTCGTACTCGACAACCCCAGCAATAAGCTTTTCCAAATATCAGCCATAGACACACACAAGAAAGTTTATAGGAAGGAGAAGAAAGAAAAAATCCTTGGTTAGAAATTTCTAATACGTGGCCTAGACACTGACATGAGAGTATGGAGTCGACTTTGAGGTGAGCTTACGTACGTAATCAGTGTGTGTATACTTTTTTGACTTTGTAGTAGAAGATGCATTGAAAAGAAATGAAGAGGAATTGTGTGAGGAGCTGACTCAACTCAAACGAGCTCAAACTTATCTGTCAAGTTAATCTCTTAAAGACTTTCCTTAAACTGTGTAAATATGATTTTCATGAGGACGAGACTGTTTTCTTCTATTGACGGAATATATTTGAGGGTCCTTTTATGTGACAAAGTTAATTATTTATGACCTTTTTTTGCAAAAATATATTCAATGCAAAAGAAAATGGTTAAAAATCATTCACCAGAGGATTGACTACAATTTAAAGACGTTTTTGAGTAAAGGAGGCAAGGGTAAAACGTGTCTTGAGGCAGAGCCTTTGTACTTTGTCGAGTTTACATGGGAAAATGAATATAATTATAAATACTAACAGAGATTCATGCTGTCCATTCATCAAAATTTCATTCACTGGTCTCTCTCTCTCTTCCTCTCTTGAACGGCACTGTATGCTGCACTGGGAGTAATGTCAGCTAAGGATAAGGTTCCGTGATTATTTTGACAAACACATTTTCAACAACATTAGTCTCTTTGATGGATGGGGATATTTGTATTTGTGTATTTATGTTTTTCAAACAAGCTACTACCCTTCAAACTTTAGAGTTGGAATTCTGTCAACAACGTACTCACAATTTAAAAGTTTATAAGATTGAAGATCTCTGAGTCTGTTTCACTCTGTGTGTTGACATTTCCAAAAGGTAACAAGCTCACTCTCGGAGATTGGGAGTTATTCATAGGGAAAACTATCTTGAAGCTCACAAGTGACATATTCTACTCTAAAGCGACAAAGTACACTATACAAATACCTATAAAGAAGTCACCGTGAACGTGGATGTGTGTGTGCACTTGGTTGTAAGTTCCTTTGTTCTTTGAAGCGTGCATGGATGGGTCCATGCTGGATGGCTGCATGGCAGGATGATGGGTTTTTGGGAACTAATAACTTAATATGGTGTAAGTACCAGTGCATGAAATATGAAATTCATCTCGATTGATCATGGGAAAAATAAAAGCCGCATCCTTAAGCTATGTGATCAAATGGATATAATGGACAGATACAAGCCTGAGAAATTTTTATGTTTGCACTTATTACATAATTCATTCTCCTTTTGCTGTACTATGTAAATATCTTTATTTTATGAGACTGTCTTGAGCCAAGGGAATCAGAGTAGAGTACAGTAGAGTAGAGTAGAGCTTCACGTACTATGTACTACTACATACACACACACACACACACTCACTCTGACTCTCACATCCGCAGCCAGTCCAAGTCGAAGAATGACCTCTAAAAAGAAAAATGCAAAATGGGATGTCCATGACTATGACTGCAGCTCCACACAATACTGATACAACAGCACTACTGCCTGCGTCCTGCGTCTCTGTTTATACGTGTAAAAGTAATAAGTACACTCTGCATGCTGGATACTGTCTTGTGTGCGTTTTAGTTTATAACCAACGAGTAAATAAAAGAGACATAAGATTCCTGTCAAGAAAGAATTTCACAGGATAAACTTTTTTGTTTTGTTTTCTTCTCTCTCTCTCTCTCTCAGTCAGTGTAGTTTTTTGCCCTCTAGTTAGTACACGGCTGCACTGCTACACTGCTACACACTACACACAGTCCTCATGTCATTTTTTTGTCCACTTGTCTTACGTGCATTCCAACTCCTTGATCTTAATTTGCCAGACATTCACAATCAAAATGACCTCAACTCATATTAGATGGTTCATATAGAGTTACCAGTTAGCAATGTAGGGACGGTTTTACGCTGGTATAGCTGTAGTACAAAGTTTTAAATCAGCCAGAGAGCAATAGATACAGAGAGAGAGAGAGAGAGAGAAAGAAAGACAGAAATTGCTCGGAATTTTTCCTCCACGTTGGAGGGTCTAGTCCAACTCTTACACAAATTCCCATAAGACCCACTTTCCTTAAATCTAATAAGCGGAAATGGAATTTTTGTAAGCGCAAAAATAAAATCATTCGAAACTGTCTGTTATCTACTCTATGAGCGGGCTGTACAGATAATAGCTTTCTAGATTTCTTAGATGGACTGTAAGCGGCTGGTTCCCAATCTGTCACGAAATCGCAAATCACCGAAAACTGAGTTATTTTTTTTGGGGTGATATATACCTACAACATACTGTATACTTATGTATATGTACAGTGTTCTGGTGGGTAAAGAATGTAATTCCTTTGAAGACTCTAATAGCTTTTTGGGTTAGAAATATGCACCAAAGGCCTAGTCCAGTTTTACCTTGGTTAAGCAACATTTTTAGCGAAGCATCTTCTTCCAAATGTGTACCATCACCGACCAACGACAGATTGACGCATTACTGATCCCCACTTAAGTTTGTCTATATATTTGATTTAGTGCACATTAGCTGTTATCTGAATCGACGGCCTGCCTTGGCTGTAACTGTCAGGACGAGGAATATTTTGCAGAGTCAGCAGCCTCGTCGGACTTATGAAGGAATGATAGGATGACCACGTGTAAAAGTCATATAATTACGTTCAACCTACAAAGGATAAAGATTTATAAACCATTGAAAATACAAAATACAAATCCTAACATTCAAACTGAAGATGATTGGTGGCTGTTTGAGACTCGTTCAAAGTAACCAACAGACATTTTGCTGTCTGACAGAAGAAATATTCTTTTCCGTTTGGTCAAGAAGAAGATGCAGACCGCTGGCTGTTGGCTAACTCAACACCAGAGGAAAAATATTAATACTGGTATCCTCTTTACCAAGACAAAGACCCAGACCAAAGAAATAACCAATTTCGAGGATTCCTCAAACACTTGTGCGTAGGTATATACATAACTAGACAGACTGCCCTGGCGAAATCTCTGTCTATAGAGGCAATAAGGAGTTAAAGGAGGTTTCAGTGCATAGAGAGGCAAGACCATAATTTGATAGTTGAGTAAAGAAAAAAAAATGTAAAATCGTTTCTAGTAAAAATTATTTCCAATGATAAGATTTTCATTTTTCATTGAAAGCTCTAAAACCACATTTAATTCCTACGGTGGAGGTAATACCAAACTTGGAATTAAGCAAGCATCATGATCATTTGCACGAATCCAACAAGACATAAGAAAAAGTAATTCCCCTTCCAAACAGCATAGAATATTGATGAGAACAATTCATATTGTGATAAAAACGTACGTGCCAGCTTTACAAAAGCCCACCAACTTATTTACGTAATAATATGTAAACATTATGTTTGGCAATCCTTTATTCTGTCATTCGGTTAAATCTGTAAATGGTTTCTTCAACTCTTATTTTTTTTTGTTCTTTAGTTACATCCACCAAAGGTGTGTTTACACTGATTGTCTTCGCTTCACACTTACTAAACACTGAGCAATTGTTTTTTCTCAAAGAAGTTTAAAATCCTTTGCTACAAATGAGCAAAACCAATCAGCAAGTCCTACTGTGTGTGTGTGTGTGTGTGTGTGTTGGCGTTCAGGCTGTAGGATCTACTAAGACAGATATCTATGCGACCATACATCCATGTAGTGCCTACCTACTTAGCTAAACCCACCTCCAACTTCAACTAAAAAAATTGAACAAGCAGCAAGGATGGAATTATAAAGTGGCTGTCCTCTTTAGCCCTACCATTTTCATGTAAATAGCAAAATAGAGGTTACTTAGAATTTGTGAAAACTCTAATCAAAATAATTTATTGTTTATTTAAGCTCAGGAATTGAATGTCTATTCAAAATTACTTGAGATGTTTGAAAGCCTGCCTACCTGCTACTACTAGCTAATTGTTGTATAGCTAGTTATACAGAAATAAATGAAAAAAATCCACTCTACTTGAGGTCATTATATTTTGATTTGGTTTTATTTTGTCCCTTTCATATTTTTTTCCATTGCTTGTTCCATTCATTTACTTTCCATTTTTTCTCACTTATTTAACAGTTTACAATTTACAACTTACACTATTTACACTACAGTTTTGATATACTTGCACGTACACAAGGGAATAAAGGGGCAATTCTTTAGTGTAAATAGATAATAACATTAGAGCAACATCCTATGTTACGTAATCTATGACTCATTTTTTTTACAAGATTCTATTTTTCAACGCAGTTGTGACGATTGAGCTGTCGTTGGAAATTAGAATTAGAATACAAGCCCACTGTGCATCATAATCAACTTGTTCTTGTGCACAAAGGTACAGTTCTTGACTATGCAATGATTTGGAACATATAGGTATAGGTATACATTGGTCATGCATATATGCATATTTAGGTCTGCGACAGCAAGACACAAGACGCTAAACACGCCTGGTCACTATCATCGTCCCTTGAATTTCAGTCCTATGAATCAGCTTAAAGACGAGTGCAGAGTGCATAGGCAAAAAATTCCCTACCTACTACCAGTACTACCTACAATAAGCCTACGTCCAACATATTTAATGAACGAGGCACAACAGTGAGTGAGTGAGTGAGTCGTTGAGTCAAAGAAAAATGAATCAAAGTAGGTATCTAGCTCAGAGTTGTCACAGTCACATGGAAGTGAAGTAGCAGAAAGATAAAGGGTTCTAAAAGCGAAAGTAATACTTGTTGAGAGAGAAGTGACGTCAAATTTTCACTCCATGATGCTCCGTCTCCATTGATTAGTCCGTCAAATAATTTGTCAATTTTATATTTCAAATCCAATTTGTCCCTCCATCCATTAAAACCATTACACTGCCGCTTGACTGTGATGAGTGAATAATCAAAATAATCTGATTTATGTATTCGCAGCGCAATTAGAAATCACAAGTATTTTTTTCTTATTTTTCCCCTTATTTAATAACTACAGCGTATTTCTTCCTTTGCACAAGCTCCCATGGCAGTGCAGTGTGACACACTGTCTATGTTTATAGGGTATTACACATACCTAATAATATATGACTATATGATGGTATGACACACTGGATTACATCATCACACGACATATTCTTGTAAATACATGGAACTACGGGAACTGCCAAATTTTTTTGGGAAAATCTTGAGTTACTGTACAATAATGATGTACGTCCCATTGGACTGGATGCCTGTGTCCAAG
This sequence comes from Dicyrtoma fusca, assembly GCA_034695205.1. Lineage (NCBI taxonomy): Eukaryota > Metazoa > Arthropoda > Collembola > Symphypleona > Dicyrtomidae > Dicyrtoma > Dicyrtoma fusca. Next base: position 18,059 of record JAQFZC010000561.1, read on the forward strand.
AGTCCAAGATAATATCTCAATCTCAATTCAGGGTAGAAGTTATATGTACATGTGTGCTCCCAGTCACGGCGTCTCCACCGTTGCAACAGACACAACAAAGGCAAAGTACATGTCAAGTTTCCCATTAAGAACAATCATGAAAGGGTATTCAGAATTGATATTTGAATAATAAAATTATAAACATGTCTTTGTGTATTAATTAATTGAAGTCTCCCATCTTCGTCCACTTCATGATTGTCTATGTTCTGAAAAGGCTTATCAGTGGACGCATCTCCATCTCTTACGTCAAATATCCAATGTGCAGTATCAGTATTGTGGTTTCTCTTCTCTGCTTGTCTCTCTCTCTCTCTCTATCACAAATCACGGGACTCAAACTTGTGCTGCCAAATGTAATTGCTACTGTCCATTGCTCTGCGTCGTTGAAGTTTAATAGAAATTCTTCACAGAGAGAGAGAGAGAGAGAGAGAGAGAGAGACACACACACAGAAGCCAAAGGAGACATTGTTATCCGAGGGAATGCTAGCTTTGTCTCTTGTGTGAATTAAAGAGTGGACTAAATTGCATAAAGTCTGAGAGTGATTGCAAAAATTTTCTGCAGTACAAGATTTTAAAGCATGAAGGTAAGAATTCTATTGTCAAATCATTTCATTTGGCTACGGCGCCTTCATGAATCGATTCGATTATAAAGACACCTATGTAGATGAGGGAGAGAGAGAGAGAGACAGAGACGCACAATGCTCGTGTCCCAACACAGACTATGTATAACAGAGAAAAATATATTCATGCTGAAAATAAATAGGAGATGGAGATAGGACAGCGTGATAAAAACAAAATAACCACCAAGACAAAAGGGAGAAAATGAGGCGATTTCTGTTTTTATTTATTGACACATGGTGACACATTCATGGTCAGGGAATCAGAGTTACTCTCTGTGCTTCTGCCCCTCCCCCGTCCACCACCGCACTCACTCCTGCGATCTTGGCGAGATGCAATGGTCAATGGAAGAAGAGAAGAGACATTTGTCACATTTCTTATTATTTCAGCCGCAGAGATTAATGATCAGTTAGAAATCTTCAGGAAAAAAAACATTTGTGTGTGTATGTGTGTTCACACAACTTTATTAAGAAATAGTATGATTTGTACTGACATATATTACTCTACACTGCCAGGCCTAAATGGTGTCCAAATGTTTTTGGAACGCGACTGTTGTTCTCTCTTTCTCTCTCTCTCTCTTGAGATGTAAAATAGTTTTCAGGGATTTTTTTAAAGTTATTGCCACTATGTACATGCAGAGCTGTATAGTACTATCCGTCGTAACTTGCATAACATCTGTACAGAGAATGATATTTTAAGGGTCCATTGACGCTCACTCTGAGACAGCTTCATACATATAATTACAATAATATTATTATCCACACTCATTTTTATGTCTTTATATTGATGGTCTCACATTCACGATGCAATGTGCAGGCATACCTATGTTTCAACTGCAAGGGTGAGAACGGATGCGCGGCACTGATTTTTATTTATATTTTTATGAAAAGTACAAAAAATAATTCAAAATTGTTCGTGTGTTAACTTGAAATCCGTCAGTCATGACACGAAATGAATGGAATACATGACCGCTGATGTTACACAATCATTCCCATCATGCAAACTTGTGCGTCCATCTCAATTCAAATGTGCGGAGGTATACTATGCCCATGTGGTAGGCACTTTCTTTCATAGTCGTACAAGGTTGCGCCTGTCTGTCCGAGTGTCTTGTCTTCAATATAACATTAATACCTCCTGCCTCGTAATAACTTCAGAATTAAAGCTATAGATAGATACTATATGGTTCTATAAATGTACTGTCAAACCCATCATTACTCTGTGTATGGCCATAAAAATAAAATGTCAACCTCGTTTTGCTTATTTTTCTTGGAAAAGTCGCGTATTTTAAGTCTTAAAACAAATAACTATTGTACTTTGGTACTGTAAATTCAGAAATTGAACACATTGTCCGTGAGTCTGTCATGACAGTCAAAGTCAGGTTCTATTATTTCTCTGTTGCTTAATTTTTATAAATATGTGATGATCAAACAGGAAAAAGCGGAGCTACTATCTGTAAGTTGAATTTATATTCACTTCAAAATTATCTTGCAATATTTGGCCGAGCATCATCTGTAATCTGTAAGTGATGACCAGACCAAGTGCTAGAAATGAAGCCAGGAATTCTTTGCTAGTCTTCCCAGCTAGGAATCCAGAGAGTTGAGTGACATCTTGGGAAGACTTTAATTAGCAGTAATTAGTTATTTAAATTTGCTCGTAAAGCAAAGTAATGTGGGTAGGTCCGTCCCTTTAAGTTTCCTATGCATCCCTGTGCTCTCACTAACACAATGGGAAGGTAGTCAAGTTTCGAATTTTCGACTTAGGTGATGAAGCAAGTACACAGTATAAGATATATGGAGTTGTATTTACTAGAAAATAGGCTGTCGTTCCGATTACATAATATTGCATTATCTGTAGCATCTAGGATCTACGTGCTCTCCATCTTCAACTGACTTTTCTTCCCTGTAAACTTACTTATCTCCATACATGGACAACTCATCGTCAGTACAAAAAGTTACGGAAATTTTTAATCCCTGAGTTTTGGTCGTAGGGACGTAGGTATTATTCCTTAAATTCAAGTCTGAATAATATTGTGGGAGAGCCAAAAAGCTAAGAGGCTTTCATGCCTCCGTACACAATCTTATGCCCAAAGTACATGGCTTTTGCAGTTACCTAATACTAGTTCACTTGCCATTTGTTTTTTGGAGCGTCTGTTCTGTTCTCTGCCGTGGTGTGGTTTGAGACAAATGAATTAGTCCTAAGCGCCACAGCTACAGAGTAGAGACAGCGTCCGACTGTATTTGCTTTTTTTATATTTCAGAGCTCTGCAACTTATAAAGTTGAGTTAGAACAAAAATCCGAGGAACATAATGAGAGAGAGATTGTAAGGATGAAATGGCTGTATAGTAGCCATGAATGTGTTTTAATTTCAATACCGTATTCTACTTGTACAAACATAAAGGGACGACAACTAGGGGCTTGTTAGCATGGTTAAATGTCAATAATAGTAATTATATGATTAGTACGACACAGACTTTATTCGACATAATACCCAAACGATCCCTTTCACTCACACTAACAACTGTAATAAATACTGTCTTACATTCAGACTGTAAGACTGTAAGAATAAAACTGCCTCCCCGAGTTGACTTGCCAACTGAGGCTCAAGTGTGAGGTGTGAGGATGAATATGACCGTCTGTGTGAGCGTTACAAGAGTTAGAATTGTGCGTAGCCAAATTTTAACAAGAGTGACACACATACCAGTAATGTATGCACATATGCTTGTGTCGAGTCCATGAGAGCATGTTTAAAATTACATCCATCTCTATTACTCTTTGATTCAAGAGAATTAATGATCAACTTGTATATATGGCCTGGTTAGGTTATGTGAGGCTCACGCCGTAAAAAACAAACAAACCTATATTTTCCCTCGTCGTCAGTGTGTCATTACCAAGAGCTCTCTGCTCTCTGCATGGCAAAGTGTGATGATTACAAGGATAGAGGACATGTATACATGAATAAGTAATAACTTTGAACATTAATGAGAGAGAATATACTTATATGAAATCAATTCTTTTAATAATATCGAATAATCGAAAGCGAGTTAGGAATGTTTAGATATTTTTGTAAAGAAGGTGTAGAAGGACAATAGGATATTTTTGTAGAAGAGGTTCACGATTGACGATTACCATATCGCAATATCTGTACTGTAATCCACACATTAAGTCTTTCCAGGTCCTAATATTACACTCATTTCACACATACAGAGTCTCCTTCAGGCATCCCCTTTATGCTAGAGTCGTGGAAAATTGTTTTTTTTGGAGGTCCTCTTAATTCTAATCCATATTTTGTATGTCATTGCAGCCCTAAACATTCAATGTAACAATAATAATGCTCACGTATGATGAATCTAGCACACAGACAGGACCAGGCAGATAGACCACCACACTAAACCAAAATACCACCATTGGACAGAAGGCGACATGGAAGCTGTAGGGAGAGAAGGAGAGGAAATTTACACGCGGTGAAACACACAATATGTCATTTTCTTGTCTTTGTCATCAATTCCATTAGGACTTGAGGTCGTTATTTATATGCCATGTAGAGTCAAATTACCTATTGCCAATTTTCACTCTTTGTTCATTTCTCGCCGATCTCGCACCTCGAAAGGTATGCCACAACAACCAATAAGCATGTGCCCATCAGACAGGGAATTTCTATAAGCTACCATCCATCGCCTTATCTTTATAATGGAGGCATGCAAATCTCTCCTCTGTGGCTGTGTTACATGTGTAGTAATACTAAGAGATGTAATCTGATTCTCTTAAAACCTGTCAAGTCATACAAGCTCAGAATTTACTAAAATTACCTGGTCGTTGATTAATGATTTTTATTTGTTTGGCAACGCCAAGGAGTATTACAAAATCGATTGCATCATAGCTGTATACCTACCTATACCTATATCTTTACTGTAGGCACTTGGGGCCTGGAAGTGCAGTAAATACAGTAGCGCAGTTAAGTTACATACATACAGTGGACCACACCACCTTGCCAATAACATGATTACTAGGTACTTTCTTTAAGAAAATACCAGACGCACTACTACGGCACATCTGGAACGTAATCTCATTATTCGGTCCATATTTTACTACTCGTACTCAAACAGTAAAAAGTGGAGGGATAGGAGGATGGAGACAGTAAAATTAAGAAGCATGCAAGTTGGCATGTGTGTATATATACACAGATGTACATATGTAGGTGCCTAGGTTGTAGGCAGGTTACGTCTTGAAAGTACCAAAATCCAATTTCCAATTAAAAAATATCTTGGATTTTTTCCTACGTCTTTTTCACTATCGTGACATTTTGGTAAGATGTTAGATTGTGAAAATGCTTTTTCAACAAGAACTTTGAAATTTCCAACGAAATGATTCATTCATGTGCAATACTTTTGCATTCATTCGTGGAATATATCATGTGATAACGACAATGGAATTATGTTTTATCATTGTCGTTGTTAGCAATTGCTTTTAAGCTTTTAGACCAAGTGGTGCAAGACTATTATTATCATTATACAGCGTTTTTCCTTTCCATTGCAGAAGCTAACCCATCAGAGGTAGGTACGTAGGTAGGCAGGCATGGGCACTACAAGCCACAAAACAACGTCCTTCATTTTAGTAGGTGAATTTTAAAGACTTTATCATACTTTTTAAGCTACCTAATGTTTCACCCTAAGTGCTCACAATTACATATGATTAATTAATATACAGGCTTTAATGCTAGCCAAGTTACTTAAGGAAACCCACACACACACACACCACACCATATACACTCGTGCAAAAGGTGGCCTGTCCATCTCAGTTACAGAGCTATACTCACTGAGCTCATTTTAAAGACAAGAGAGAGAGAGAGAACGGAAGGGCAGATAGACGAGAGCGAGATGAGGAAAAAAAGGAAAAAGAAAGGAAATTATGACGGGGAAGACGAGAATCGTAACATGCTAATGTAGGAAGAGATACGATTAATTGCAAACAATTAGATGATTCGTGAAAACAAGTGGGTTTATCAGTAAGATTAGTTGAGTAGATAGGGAAAGTGCTAAAGGAGCCTCTGCCAGGCCTTCCTCATTCTCTTCATTACGGCCAAACTACACTCAGAGCTTGGGCTCTGGTCCTCAAGATTAGCTAGCTTTAAGACTCCAGCTGACAGCGGATTACATCAACTCCGGAAACCTATTATGCAGCTGAATTTGTCATTTCACTTTCTTGTCATTATATTTATACCACATTGTTCCTGGGAGCCCAGCCTCACAGTGTTTACGAGTCCACACGGTGGTGCAGAATCTGCAGATGCATTGTGGTGGAGTGTCATAACATTAGCGTATAGTTCCTGAACCCACTGCAACAGATAATGGGACACAGTGTGGTACGCTTGGCATGGTGGCATGCAAAATACACACACACACACACGATTATAATATTCCCATTGAATTAAATAAAAGACGACTGCGCCCACATCACTCCACTCTTTAGCCAGCGTCTGCCACTTTAACCTCCTACTTTGGTGTCCGAGTCAATTCATTTCCTGGCAAGACTCGTATAATGGTACGCAGGCATGCAGAATGTAGACATGAAATGTGAATAAACAAGACCCAAAGACGCCTATTGAACTCACTGTAGTATGCAGAGTTGTTGTAGTAATTAGGCATATGTCCATACTTTGTATACCGTTCTGCTCTACGTTCCAGCATATGTTTGTCGAGAAATGTAGGGAGTAAATATACCTATGTGCATAGAAGGAATCATTTGAATGCGCATAACAATAGCGCAACATGCATTTATTTTGTGGCTCACTTTATCAAGTTAAATGGTGTTGTGAGTGAATTTACAAATTAATAGTCCGCATACCTATATATACATAATGCACTGCCAGACAGAGTTTAATTTTAAGAGGTTTCTTTTGAAACTGGCACCTTTAAAAAAACTGTACTTTCTATCTTCTACGTCCTTTTAAATGATAAAGGTCCACCATCCAAGAATTCAAGGAGAAGGATTCAGCAATAATAATCTAAATTAAATTTTAGGATGCCATGTAAAATCATTGCATAATTAGTAAAGAGGAGGCCTCTTCATAGGTGGTCTACAAGTTGAACTGTCCGGCTGGACAGCGCGTCTGTTTAGTGCGGCTTGGTTCGATTTGTGCAAGTCAAATTGTTATGGGAAGTGTAATAATGTTTTCCACCACACAGGGACCCTTCCCAGACTCCAGACTAATAAGCTTCTTTTTCTTTTTTAAATATTACCTGCTCATGTTATTACTAAGACTACTTGCAGAAGCACTAGTTTCCCAAAAACGGGCGTAGTGCTGACTCTGTCTAGTCCCATGTTAAGGTTAGTTAAGTTTTCACTTCAAGGATATCGTACGATCGCACTAACAAGTTATTATTAGTACGAATACTATAATTACGTATAGCCCGAATCCACCGATTAATCAGCTAGATACTAATAATAGTATCAATGTTAGAATATCCGGGAAGGTTGAACAAATAAGTTGGTATACTTTTTGTTGTTTTTTTTTTCACATAAACCGAAGCAAATCGATTTCATGTGGTGAGTCGTGTTATGTCCTCAATTTTCAATCAAGCAAACAAATACCGACCACAATAAAAAATCCTCATACTCAAAACACAAAGAAGCTACCAAGAAAATTAAATTATCTGGTGTATTATCTCTTGAGAATTGGATTTGATTGAAAATAATTGAATTAATCAGAATTTTTGTTGAAAGGTATAAAGAATGTGTACTACTCTTGATTTGATTTAATGACTACCAACAAGTCTCTGCTGATAAACTTATGCTTGACAAAACACACGTCCAAGGAATTATTTTGAGATATGAGCAGCAGCAGCAGCAGCAGCAGCAGCTTCATGTCAAGTAAAAGAGTCAACAGACCTTAAAACGTCATTGAGTATGGAAAGCACGTTTTTCCCGACGTTGCACGGAAGCAGTTCGGTCTTCATCTTCGTCACTCACCTCCATCCTTAGAGGTATCGTAAGAGAAGTGATACAATAATTATGGATACAAGTTTGTTATTACCATTCTACAGATATACCTAGCTAAGTCCCTTATATCCCAATTCCTTCGGAAATTATTAGTGTTAGCTGGATTGTCCGTTTACCTATGGACATGCCTACTATGTACACTGTCCTCGAAAACTCATGGCATAATTACCTCAGGTAGTACACGTCCACGTCACTGGAGTCTGGAGTGCAAGTACAAATTACTTAAATCTGAGCTCACATTTGAATTTTTATACAAATTACGTACGTAAGCATCCAAGTGCCTTTAGACGTAGACCTTTAGTTTACACTTCCACGTGGAGTTGGTAGAATGGAGCACCTTGTAGTGTACCAGTTCAATCCGAACATTTCAATGTGTTTCCATCCTCTGCTACTCCTTCAACCCCAAGTTGCTCAGAAGACTAGTGAGCTAAAACCCACGATGGGCCTTTACAATCCTCTCAATGGGACATCAGAAAGGCTTACAAATGAGTTCACTTTCAAAAAATTTACAACTTTGTTACACACATAATGACTATCGCATGGTAACTCAACATGTCCAATGACTGCTACCTACATGGTAAATTTACGGACGCTAAACCTCCTCATAGTCTACAAACTGAAACTGAAGCACGTTATTACTTTTCATTATATCAGATCATGAGTTCATCCCTCTCTCAAACTAAAAGTATAACAACAGTCTCCCTCAACATCCCACGGTGGAAGACGAAGAGGAGATAAGAAAAGTTGAACCCCATTCTCCTAAAGGCCCTTTAGTTTTAGTTTTGAGTAAGACTTTACAAAACAAAAAATACGGACGTGTAAGTAGAACTACTACAACACATGAATAATTCACTGCTGAAATTCCAGTCATTTACACATTAAAATTAATATTTGCTTGCTTTACAACAAACAATACTTGGGAAATGAATAAGTGATTCTAATATACATAGAAAGCTATTTGAATGGTTAATATCTATCCAGCTAAGTAATTAAATTACTAACTTGCTCACCACGACGCAGCCCCCCACACATACCTTACAAGCTAGGAAGGCAGTAGCTTTTGATATTTTTTAAAGAAATATTATAACTTCACCTTGGTCCTTGGTGCTTCTTTAAAATTAGGGACCTACCTAGAATAATAAATTTTTGTCGGCTATCTTTGGATCTCCCTATGTAATTTTCCTTATTTTTTCCTTGTAACAAGCCAATCACATACTTGATGCATACTAAAGACACAATAAATAAACAAAAATCAAAATCAATAAATAAATACCCTCACACCACGTCAACCGTACATTTTGCTCGATTTTTAAAGCCCCTCATATATCTTACTTATTCGACCTTGACAATTGGATAAAAATAAATCTTATCAAATCCAATGTGTACCACACAATTGTGTGTTCTTTTTACACATAATAAATTCTTAAGTGTCTCTCTTCCGATAATATTAGTGCTCATAAACTGCTTCAACAGACATCAAATCACCATCCCTCCATTATTCCACCGTCTTTTCGAGTTTGGAATGCAATGCTAGGTATACGCTATACGTTTTAGACTGGGAGGCATAGAAATAAACATCACTTTTACTCCTATAAGACAATATCCAAAGGGTCTTTAATTTAGTTCAAGGCTCCAAGGCTTTGGAAACGATCCTTTGGAAGGGTCTTGGATCGTCTGGGGCCTGACCTTGTCATTACATTGATTATACATTGGGGAGTCTAGTCTGAGGAAATATCCACTGGATTCACACCTTCATGTCACACACTCTTAATCCTTTCGACACACAAAAACTTTCTTTTTCGATCCAGAGTTCAACTGGAAGTTGGAAGCCCTCGCCGATCCATCGAAGGCTCGAAAAATTTAAAAAAAACTGACTAAAGCCAATACTGTCAGTGCAATATGCAATGAATACTTACTGCTTTGAAATCTCTTTACAGTGCAGTACTGCAGTGACAATACAATAGTAAAAATAGCTTAAAAATCAATTTACAAATCAAATAAATAATGGGAATTATTTTGTTTGACTTATTATTTTAATACTGTTGGTTAATTGATCTTCATACTAGTAACACAGTTTATCTCGCAAATGCTTTTGTTAGAGATTCTGCGTGAAATAGTATCTTAAGGAGCATTTTTTAAACTCTTGACAGGTGCGCACCACCATTTACCATCCACCCTTACTGGCGCCCTCCTAAACCTGGTCTGAGAACTAGCGCACAGATTCCCCAGAGAGTAGAGAGCACTGCTGCTTTGTTCAGTGAAGACGCTGTTAGTTGGAAGGATAAATAAACCCAGACTCAGATCAGTCAAGAGACAGCGCAGCAGCAGCAGCCAGCAAGAACGTTTGCCTTCAGTGACTGCAGAAATGTTGGAGTTGAAGAACATGCTTTCTTTCCGTCATCGTAGCACGCCTTGATGAAATTTCTTATGATATCATTACCAGCATCTTATTTATGCTACACTTATTGCTCTATCAGATTTAATCGAGGGATTTTACATTTGGATTTATTGCTCATTATTATTACTTTACGGATTGAGGCTGTCAGCAGCCGAGTGAGTTCTGAGGACATGTTTTAGTTGTTTTGTTGGGACGTACCGTGAGGACTGGGAGTTGCGAGACAGACAGAACGAGTCCCCAGATAACAGAGACCAACCAGAGTCAAGTCATATCTCAATCTGAATATTCAAATCATTTCAAAAAATCCAAGGAGATTAAGACCCCATCGGGACAGTTCGCACGTGGTGTGGCGTGAGGAATTCCGTCTCAATAATAATTAGTTTCCTGACTCCCTCTTCTCTCACTCTTTCCTCCCTTCGCCTCGGCTTCGTGAGCAGCTCACAAACGGAGGCTGGACAGACTGACGGACAAAATCTACTTGAAGATCGAACTAAAATATTTGTCGAAATTCAAAATGATGATCAAGTATGTGTATAACTAGGTATGCCAGTTATTATCAAGTAATATTTACCTAGGTACGTTCTTTTCCGTCCTATTATGTGATTGGTTAGTGGGCACTTGGAATGCAATGCCAATACCACAATACCAATGCCAATACCAACACATACCTACCTATATTTTGTAAGATTGGTGCGCACTAATTTCTAGAATAAGATAACAAAGTTGGTTCACTAGTCAGTCAGACGCATAGCTACTATGTGTATCTGCACTGTGAGTGCCAGTGGCAAGGTTTTTTTTTTATATTATCGTTCATCTGATTATGATTGAATTTGAACATGGGACTGAACTCACGCAGTGTCGGTGGCTCAGACATGCAATCGTCCCTTTAACATTCAGGATTCCTTCAGCCTCGAACTTTTTGGGAGACCAACAACCTCAGCAGCAGCGGACTCTCAAGAACGATCAAGAAGATTCATGGTAATTAAGATGAATTAAATTACTGATCTTTAGTGTTGTAGAGTCACATTGAGAGCTTGAAATGGGTGAATTGACATATTGTACTATCTCTATGGGACTCTTATGACTGTTATTTACATAGTTGACTGTCGAGCAGGTCGGAAGACGAAGACTGGAATCTGTCGCTGTCTCTCTCTCCCACCACCAAGTTGACGACGACGTCAATGTCAGAGTCATCACTGAAATGCAACTTTTAGTCAGATGTTATCAAGACAGACATATAGAAAAAACGAGATGGTAATCGAAAATTGTTTCATAAAACCATTGGAAAAGCTGGTTTTAGCACCACCAAAAGAAAATAGGAGATGCACACCGCCGCGGTTCAAATATTCTCTCATGGTATCATCTCCAAATATAAAAAAACATGAAATCTATTCAACTTGAACTGATCCTAAGTTGATTTGTCATTTTATAGTTCACTTACGTTAGCTCCGGTGATACATGCACAGTCAGACGTATAAAACCAAACATGGAATGACACGGTTGGATTCTGCACACCGTGTGTTTTACAGGCACAGGCAAGTATTTACATACATTTATGATTTATCGGATGTAAACAATTTTAATGTTCTAGTGTGACTTATGGCAAAATCCTATTACAGCATCAGTGAAATGTGAAATAAAACTCTTTCTTTTACAGAATTTTACGCATTATTTGGTAACTCCGATATTCTTCGGTGTTCTACACCGCAGCACAGCGGTCAGTTTTGAGGCAAGGGACAACAGGTAATAATAAGATTAGTACCTGCGATGTCATTCGTATTCACATGTAACCGATACAACTTATAAGTTTTTAGTGCAGGGTTCTTATTACACGCGTATAATATTACCTATATAAAGGAATACGAATTGAATATTTACAATTTTATTAGTTTCCTTGGTATACTTGTGAAACGTCTTTATAGTCTGTACTTTGTACATTTTATTTCAGAGGATGGAGCAATTTCAAATTTTAGTGTTGTAAACTAACTGTAAAACTCTCGGACAGTCGTAGTTGCGTGGAACACCACTCATCGATGACAGTGTTGGAAGCGATTAGTTTTTAATTCGTGAGCGAACTTGTGTAGGTCGGTGTGTATGTAATTATTTATAATCGAGTAAAAAGGAAGGTACCACTAGTTGACTAGTACTAATCAATATACGAAAAAACGTTATTCAGCAGAATACTTTACGCGTTACTTCTTTCACCGATAAATAATAGAAAAAGTGTGAAGACATTATAATTATGCATTTGTTTCACATCTCCTCAAATAATTACTAGACACTACATACCTGTAGCATCCAGTGCTAAATTTGCCAGATGGGGAATTAGTAGCCTTGGGGCTCTGATCAGGAACAGGTTATGATGGGCCGAAGCGTTAATGAAACACATTGAGCCTATTTTAAGCAGTAATTAACAACTCATCCGCAGCTTCCATATAGCGGATGTTTCTGGATTTACAGATAACTATTTATTGGCACCATCAAATATCCTTATTATTAGCTTTATCTCTGACTTTTCATATTTTCTCAATGACGAGCGATCCTGTACCGAGGTACATACCTGCGTCTTATTCCCCATTGCTTGCTAGCTGCTGGTATTTTAAAATGACTTGCGAAGGATTCGAACTTGGCTGAGGTATTTGTATAAGGAAGTAGATTCTGTTGCATATTCAAACCTGCTGCTACACTTGTATAATGATGTCTTTAAAAGCTGACTGTTGACTGTGTATAAGAAGTAACAAAATCTTATTATTCTTTTAAACCACCGTAAGAGAGTAATTATAAATTATGACTTGATTGATTATCATTATTGACTGTAATTTATATTGTATGTAGCCTGTGATCGCTGCTGCGCTGGTGTAATTAGTTTACAATTATCTATATTTTAATTTCGCTAACGGAAATCAGTGCTTTTGTGTGTGTGTCTATCATTGACAGTTCCTACGTACCGACATCCACATGATGTTGAGAAGTTGTTACGGAGCACGATATGTTGTTGGAAGAAATCCCACAGCTTCCAAGTCAGCAAAACTCAATAGTCTCTATTAAAATGTCTTGGCCGGACAAGAAAATCATAAACTAAACTTAACTTGTTAACCATGTAAATGTCGAAACTCATTTGCCAAAGTTATACCACATTTTTATGTAATTATATCTAGTCAAAACAATTTGAAACTGCATTTATATAATTACAGTTACCTAATGAGATCGAAGCAAAAAAAAACGTTGTCAGCATGTAATTACTCTTTTAAACTACACAGAGAGACGGCGATCGTAGTAGCAGCAGGAATGAAGCTCATACCGCAAATGTACCTTGAGTCACCATAATCAGAGAGAGACAATTACCGACAGGAAAGAACTGGCAAAAAGGAAATTAAGATTAAAAGCTTGTGTGCATAGTTCTTTAACTATCTTAGAACATTTGTGCCTATTAAATTCTTTCATGAGGGACGAGCTCAGGAGATTATAAGTCACACATATTATATCTTATGCGTACATCCGTAAGATTATATTTTTACCAGTGCAGTGCAGTGGTATAGTAGTACAATTAAAATAGAAAGTAAAATCTATACTTATGCAGTTATGTAGATAATTTTGATAAAAGCTGTAATTGGGTGCTTTTTAAGCTAATAATAAAAGCAGACCAGAGCTCAGAGTTGTAGCATAAGTTGTAAGGAAGCCAAAAGTTAAAAGGGAAAAAAATGCTAATTATTTCATGGCAATCCACATCTTTGCCCACACAGTCACAGTATAATAATGTTCAAGGGGTTGAAACAGGATCAATTTTAACTTGCGTACAATTACTTACTATTATATCTGGCACATATGACTGGGGATGAATGGATGAATTAATATGTGTTTGAACAGATGGCAAACTACTACTGCTGGTACGTAAACAGTAAACGCAGCAGCTGCACTGGAAAAAATGAATCTAACGATTTTTTTAATGGCACAACCGCACAAGTGACTCATTACACGCTTTAATAGTGCCTACTTAATTTTAGTTACTCCATGCGCTGCAGTTTTACAATCAAGTGCTCGTTACCTGACATTTTTCTAATGCTTCATTGAAAGGTTTTATGCTGGTAGCAGAGCAATTAGATAATGAATTGCAGTCTTTAGCCACTGCATAGCGAACAAACTATAGGGTATACATACTTGTTGTAACACTTGGTGGGACGCTTGGAGGGTAGTTTATCAATTAGTTCAGAATTTATACTAGTCAGTTAGAATAATTACGTAACTACCTACAGAGCTACTCTAATTGTTCTTCCTTCTGTACAATTTAAAAAAGGATTTTCATGTGGTTTTTCAAAATGTGTAGCATTGATACAAACTTTTTACAAGTTTCATTTACTTGGTATTATTTACACGTTGCAGCATTCTGGAAAAGGATGGTTTGAGAACCACATTTATACCACTGCATACCACGAATCTGACAATAATATCAAACCGAGTTCATTAATAAGCAGGAAGATTTTTTTTTAAGTTTTACGTGTGAAAAATGGTAACCTTCATTTTTCTTGTTTTGAATTTTAAAAACTTTTGTACTCCACACATTATTATCCTTGCGTGGGTCATCCTTCAAACATCTTTTTTCGCTTTCAGAGAAAGGCGAGAAATAAGAAATTGTCTATGTACCAGGCAGGATCGAATGACTGAAGATGCAAGAAGTGACATGTATTATGGGCTGTCATTACCATTACGTATGTAGGCACCTACGTATTTTTAAAGCAATATTTGGCATCGGTATCCTTCTCATAATTTTTAACTGCGATAGTATATAGTATGTTCCTTCCTAATTATGGATTTCACTTCATAATGACTCTCAAGTTTAACTTTACGGTTTTTGATTTCAGCTTGTAAACTTATTACACAGCTTTCGCCTTTCCCCAGATAAAAAAATCCAATAAGAAAAAAAAACAGGAATTTATCTAATTGTCTAATGAGCTTCCATCGTTATCTTATTAGGTTGCAATAATTAAAATTAGAAACCTTCCATCTCCTAGTATTTACTCTATACTATGGGTCATACCACCATTTATTAATCTCGCGACTGTTTCTTGTGTAAACAAATATTGGTTATAGAAAGGTTAGTAACAACTCAACTCAAGTCTTCTTCTTTTCTAGCGTGATGGAGTCTATGTTCCCGCAAAATTTTCTTATTAGTAGATGCTACAGGATTATAAAACTGAGGAGGCGTTAAAACCACCGTTTAGCGCGTAGCTACCAAACAATAATTAATGAAATAAACGTGTTCTCCTTGATTGCAATGTATGTAATCTACCTAAATCTTGTTTTCCCCCCAAAAAAGTGTTAATTTTGAAAGTGGTCTTCCCTAAGTACCTATGTACCTTCACGTGAGAAGAGACCCAATTTTCCTTCTTACAACCATTAATTATGCAATATGTACCTCAAACTTTGCCATGATCGAATTTCCTTTTACTGCCCTATTAAATGAGAGAACAAGCACTTCCAAGTCACAATCGCAGAGAGCTTAAAAGTGCTGAATGACACCGGGCTTCTTAATTTGCAAATGAGTTAACAATGAGACGTCAAAGGGATTGATAGTGTCATATACCTAGCGATAAATGAAGTAACAAAACACTTCTGCGTTTTGTTTTGACCAATGGACGATAATAGTTCCGACATGAAGTGCCGTAGTGTTGCAGTAGCATTCTTCAGAATCAGCTGCGCACCACCATTCAAGCACAGTAGTCACCGCAGAACACAACACTACTGAGTAAGATATTTACCTTGAAATGACGTTTGCTCGTAATTATCTCTACATAATAATTACATAATAACATAAAGGTTAAGTGCGGACATGCCGTAGTCAAATTGGAATATCGTTGCTGTATGCTTTCAGTAGTTCGTATATAATTGGAGACGCCAAGACCTAGCGACTAGGTGTTCAGTGTAATAGGGTGTTATGAAAAATATATAGTCAGGGGCAAACTGGTCATGATCCCTCAATCAAAAGTGAGACTTTTGTGTTCGTGAAAATTCCTTGCCCTTTCTGCCTCTGAAGAAAAAACAAAGCTCTCTTTGTAAGCTTACAAATGCATACGCAGGACTCACCCCGCTCTCTGCTCTTTGTGACACATAGTTAATTCAAGCTTGTTTTAGTATGAAACAAACTAAACACTTATAAAATTAGAACATCGTCAGGCAAGGCATTTATGACGACCTTACAATTTAATGTGGCAAGGCGCGGAGGGAATGAGATTTTAAAGATTGCCATGTAATTTCAATGTTCAAACGCTAATGCTGTGCTATTGTTTATCAGCTCCACAGTTTTTCATGGCAAGGTTAGACTCTGTCTAAATTGCACTTTTGTTTTCCAAGTGCCGATGTGGATGATTGGTGATGAGAGAGAAGGAGCGAATACATTGGTATGTATACATACATATGTAGTACCTATACGTATCTGATCCTGCATCCTGTGGACTGAAACAGTAGCAGAAATGATCTGTAAAGAGTAATGCAGTAAGTAATTTAGTGATAAAACCAGATTGTATTGAAGACCAGTTGTACCTTAAATGGCTGTTTCTACTTTACCTTAATTAAGTTTATCATTTTAATGTGTCTACAGATACTTCATTTCGATGGTGTTTCGAATTTTTTCAAAGGATAATATGGAGAGCTGTGTTGACGTCAGCCATGACAGGAGGGTAATGCAGGTAGCTTTGGAATCTGTAGTAGCTCGTCTACGATGCGAACAGAAGTACCTACCTACATATTTTTCCTGTTCATTTGAAGATTAGATTGCTCTGATCTTAACTGTCTACTTGGGTTTGATTGATGAATTCATGCAGCAAATAAATAAATTTTATATAAGAACTATGTAACACCAAGACACACCAATCACCCTAGACTTTGCAGAGACTGGCTCAATGAGTCATAATTCAACGTTAAGAGTCCATGAAGGGAAAAGGTTTCCTAAATTAGCGTTTTACTTTTAATTCGTAACTTTACAATGAGTGTACATATACGTATACCTACTTGATTATCAAGCATTGACTGAAGGTAAAACTGTTTTTTTTCCCGAGATTGCAATAATAATAATGATTGTAAATGGATTATTTTTTTCTTTGCAACTGTAAAAAAAAGGGCTGGAGAGTTGACTTGTGTAAAGTGAGCAGAGCAAGTAGTAGTTTCATGTTCTGATACACTGCTGGGGCATAGCTGTGTCAAAGAAAAGTAATTATATAGACATTGAAAACGGAAAATCAATTATTTTACGTACCACCTCTGCGTTTCAATCATTATGTCAAATGGTTGGTCTTAGATCGTGATGAACCACACTGAGGAAAACAGGATCGAAACAGGGCTCATTTTCCTAGCATTTCCTTCTTATTAATTGTCTATTGAAATTGGCAATGTTTCCACCAAGTGCTTCTGACCAAGGTCTTCACGTCAACTTGACGTTTGATTTAATTTTTTTTTAGTAATATATTATTTTATACCAGTACATGTATATTCTTGGCTTTGTAATGTATACTGAAGAAAACTGTAGAAACATTTTGAGGAATATTCTCAGAATAAAATTTAAACATGACTATCGTACAAGATTTTTATTAAAAACTTAAAAACTTTGAACTTTGCACAGTGCAGTGTTATTAGCTTTTTCCCGTTCTTCGTTGATTTAGTGTCTTGTCTTCTCGGGCAAAAGCCTCCCATTTGATGATCTCATCTAGTATATTGCATTATATATAGCGGAAATGGCACACACACTTCGTGGCTCCGGGAGAGAGAAAATGACACGATGTTTTGGGTGTTTTTTTTGTGTCTGTGTGTTTAATTCTGTGTTGATTTCCTGTCAATTGTAATTCTTTAATTTGTGGTAATTTGTATATTATGTAGACCCCAAAAATCTACACACATTTGCCGTAGTGTAAAGAACTCTACTGTGAGGTCACAAGTCACCACTTGATTGCCGTTTGATTGATAATTTAACTAAAGGTTTTTCCTCTGACTCTCAAGTTTTTTTATCCGACAAAGAAGAATGCTAACAACAGAGGAGAGTAAGTAATAATGGAGATAATGTGCGGAAGAACTGGAATGTGAACTCAGACAGACTCGACTTACGACCACCTGTTCCTCTGTTTTCCTTTTGTGCCCAAGTTACGATGCAATTCACCAAAATCAGATAAAGGGAATTAAGCCAAAGTTGTAAGTAAATATTAGGAAAATTGAAAGTAAAAATCTTGCACAGACTATCTGTACATACACACGAGCAGCTATCGTAGTCGTTGATCTCTAAAATCGGAAACTGTCTGTACGGGATTGTTACTGTGGAGAGCCAGTATGGACGGAGCCCAGAAGCTTCCACGTACATACATACTATGCACATTTTTCTTCGTTCTGCTTAATGGTCAGTTTTGATGGTGTAATAAACCAACTTGTGATTTAGTACTGACTTTAATTATCCTAATTTGAAAAAGCCCAGCACATCATCTATTTTACGCTCTCTCTCTCTCCCCAAAGATATATATTCCCCTCAATAACATTTATGACATACAACTACCATGCATACATAGTTCCTTATTCGGACCCACACGTCTCTACAGTATCCTCTATCCCTGAGTTTTACTTGTAGGTACATACAAATAATTATTACATAGTTTATATGTATGTACTACATCATTACGTCATGTCATATGTCAAGCTAAGAAACCAGTGCTAAATTCATATCTGTACAGAGGCCGTCGTTTCGTCCAAAGAGACCGATTTGTGCAAATCTCCCATCTTTGTATTTTTTGTAGAAATTAAACGGAAATTGTGGATGTTAAATGAGTTAAATGGGAGAGTAATATGCTGGAATTACTGTAATTATATATACGACTGTAAAATAAAGTCACTAGAGGACATAATGGACTGTTAATAATACGTGGACACGCAGGATTTTTTTTGACGCGGCCAGCAGTAGACAGGAAGCTAGCTGGTGGAAGGCTCACAGGGAGTGCAGTGACAATAAACTAATTTTAACTGGACACTGACACTGTCATTGGCATTGCTACACTTGACTCTTGTGTCTGTAATAATATTTATTTTTGAGTCTCTCTATCTACCTCTCCTCTATCTACGGTGAAGTTCATTACTCACTATAGCTATATAGCGTACCTATAGCAGAGTTGCTATAACTTTCAAATTTATTAAAATCAACGGAGATAAAAAATTAATGCATTGTGTACGTCCATTTATAGGAATATCTCTCTGATCCAGGTTTAAATAAGTACTTATAAGTCGGACAGTTGATCGAATCAAGTAGGTAATAATGCATAGGTAATCATATATGCAGATGTACATACAAAGCACCTCTCTGTATTTTTGTGACACATCCAAGTTCAACGACAAACCTGAGGCGATGTCTCTGACTCGATGGGGTGTAAAGTGCACATGTTCAAAAAAAATATAATGAATACAAATCTTCAAGTGTCCGATTGACACTAGAGTCAACCATTATTTCCGTCACATATGGCTCTGCATGTATTGAGTACTATAATTTCAGTTTAATTAGTCCTTCAAAGTTCTTGGGAGACTATATGAATGCCGAATGGAGAGAGAGAGACAGAGAGAGAGAGGAAAAAACTACCGCTAGGTAACCTGGGATAAGAAGGAACACCGTAATAATCTCAGCCTTTTGATTTTTCAAGTGCATGGATTTCTTTTATGTAAATATACTATACTTTACTAAAGCAGGATTTTGTGAATTTGATTTTAAACTATAGGACCAGCGCATAGATGCTCGCCAAGTGCTCTTGACAGGAGGAAAAAACAAACAATAATACGTAATGATATGAAACAGTCCCGCTGAGCCCATAGTTCAATTGGATTTATCCAATGAATAAATAATATGCACACCAAAAAAAAATAATAATAATAAATATAAACTCCTAGAGTCCTAGACCGTCCACGATCAACTTCAATCCACTTGATTGAATGCTCAATGCACACACGTTTAAATTCAAATATTCTTAGATATTTAACAAGCTTGTCAGGAATTCCTGACAGACAGACGGACGGACGGACCTAACCGTGATTCTTCGGAAGAGAATGACAAAATCAAGTGACACTTTTAGTCAAGGTCATCGCACCTTTTCTTTCCTCACTTTGAATTTCCCTTCCAGAAGCCAAAAAGACAGAGCCACGACATGGCATCCCATCGCATCGTCAATGGTGGACGTCCTATAAGCATTTCGTACGACGGATGACGGACACACAAGAAATCATGATTTTGTTATTTATCGTTCCCCATAAAGTTTCAATGAAATAGCAATTACGTGAATCAAGTACATATTAAATATTACTGTGCACATTACATTGCTGAAAGACATAGCAGTCAGCTCAGATCACTGTCAGCATTGCTTGGTCTGAATTCTTCACAAATGTAGACTTGGACTCTATTTATGTCCTCACTCCCTTAAATTTGTAACTATTATTACAGCACTCGATGGCCCAATGCTCCACACGCATAATAATATCCCTTAATTACTAATATTTGACATTTACATGTTTTTGTGAGTTAATGTGTGAGTGTGTGTGTGTCAACTTTTGACTCGATATAAGCGAGGACAAGCTAATTAAGTGTCTCTTTGAATGAGTATTTCATCCTTTGGCAATATTATTCCATTCAAAGTTTAATCGACGTAAATATTCCAGTAATTATAGCCCCCTATATATTCTGCATCGTAACTTTGATTTTGACTGTATACACTCTAGGCAGAAAAAAGTACAAGTCTTTTGCCTTTTATGAGGTAAGTAATTAAAAAAGTCACCAAAAAAAAATAAACCTACACGTCATCCTTTGATTTATTCTATTGTTGACAAATCTTTCTTACGACTGAGGCTCGTAAATATTTTTAAATTAGATGAAAGTTATGCTGCTGCACTGACTACTGCAGTATGACTTAGCTTCCAAAGGTATACATGGGTAATAAATTAGTCAAGTATCTACTGGTCCTAGTGTGAACCTACCTTCCTTCGTAATAATAGCCTGTTGTGAACGTGTGCCATGTGTGTATATCAAATGTGTGTGATTTCCTTTTGTTGATTTGACTTTTTGACTATGACAAAGACTCACCGATCCCGGCATGAGTAGCAAGTATATACAATACGCATTAAAAAGTCAAGTCGTAAATAGAGTTAATATGACCGTCTTGAGTGATTAATTTTGTCGGGAATATTATTAGGATACAACTAAGGTACCATACGGGTGTAAATGACTACAGGGAAATCACACAATGGCAGTATTTTTGCAAACGTGACATCTTCTTTTTACAACCGGAATGAATTTTTACGTTCTGAGTAGCATGCATCTAAGATTTCCGATGGAAGGGATTACAGTTTTGAAGATTTCATCAATTGACTGCTGGGAGAGGGAGTGGAAGGGGGTTATATTTCCATTCACCAACTAACTAGCTGCTATACTTATAGTGTATACTTACTGCCTAGCATTGACATTCACGCTAATTCATCGCCATGAATAGGTACATATTAGCAAGCATCAATAATTTTAGCACCTCACTTATCAACGTGATAGAAAATATTGTACAATTCTTATATACTCACGGCACCCATCACGCCAAACCTTGAGTTGATCATGTACCGTGTGTCTCTCAGGCCCTCTCAGCCTGAGCTCAGCTTGAGATTACGGAAGACGTCAAATAATGGAAATTCCACGGTAATTGATTTATATTACATTTTAATGATGAAAAAAAAACATTATGAATGCACCGAGGAGCCAAATCCCATACAGTCGAATGCAGAATCAAAGTCCAACTAATCGTAATCGTAAGTAGGTAGGTACTTTAGAATTGAATTGTGTATTATGAGACCTCTTTATTCAAAGGCAGATTTCCACTCGTCGTAGTAAGCTACATAGGTAAATCCAAATAATAAACAAATTGCAAAAATAAAAAACAGATGGCAAAGAAAAGGAAAAAGAAGCTGAAAGCATGAAAAGAGGATTTTGGCTTTCTTTGCAATAAAATCCTGGGTCTTGACCGCTCCTGCTTCCCTTCTACGTAGCTAAATCAAAAGTTCCATGCTGACTTCCGCTTATACTCTAATATTTCTTTCAAAAAGCCTTTCCTACAGCACTTCGGATCCGTCCGTGCCATTCTCAACACAAGGGAAGAGAGCACACACCAGAATCTACATTGTGAATCGGTGATTCATGCAGACTTGAAATAAAATATATCTATATATATAAAAAGAAGGTGCAGTGCTGATGCTTTGTATTGTGTTCAGCATTCGCGTAAAATAACTGTTCAGTGTAGGAAACAACGAAACAGAGAGTCTTTACCGCAACACCACACAATGACAAAGAACCCTTGACAGACCTTTGTGTACCGGAACGCATTGAACACTACCGATAAACGCTATGAATTGCCTCTGCTGCTGCTGCTGGTGCTGTTGCTGGTGCTGGTGCTGTTGATGAATAATAGTGTCTGCAGACTCTGTATTCTTCTCCTGAACACAGTCAACAACTCCAACAACGGAACGGCACGCAACAAATTCTCAGGAATGAACCCTCTGAGAAGGAAACAAAGGGAAAACTACTTAAACGGCAATTATTTTTATGTCCATTCAATCCTTCCCCATTTCCTCTTTGTCCTCCTCACACCAAGTTCATCATTCATATGCCCACCTAATAAGTATTCTCGCACTGTCCCCCTCACTGCCTCCAGTGTGGTGAGCAATCCAGGGTGTCTCAACTCAAGACCAGAGAGAATCTTCACACGTCCACTCCTACGCACTTGAGCACATATTATTTATCTCCCTCTTTACCATGTACATTGGAGGAGAGGCAGACGAGCTGCTGACGACTTTTCGACGTAATACGAGACACACTCGTATGTCTTGGCCATTATTGCTATTTTGTCTTTGTTTTGTCTTTTTAAAGACACATTTAAACGAGTGTTTTTAGGAGTTACTGAGTTACAGGAGAGATGACAAGTTGGCATTTAAGGAAAGCAAGTAACAAATGAGGGGTCTTCCTCCTTCAACCGACGTACCTTTTATTTCATTAGACGCCCGTTAATTTAAACTAGTCCTCCCATGCTGCCATTTCAAGTCTGTAGTAATGTAAAGTACAGGTAGGTACCTACGTGTATATGTACCTACGTATGGCGTCTGGATTCCATCCATGGATGTACGAGAAAGAGGAAAAGTGCCCTGAGAAACAAATTATCCACTGTGTGATTTAATATAAAGAAAACTACAATAACTCGCATAGTGCAGTCGCAGTGAGACTTGGGAGGGTAACCTCTACACAGCTCAAGTCAGATATAATGTAATGGCCAATGACCACATCATTTCATTACTTACACATTCTAATTGGCTTCGCTGATTTTTTTAAATGCGAAACTCGCTTATCAGGTAGATCACGAATTAGAAACTTTGCGAATCTTTGAATGAATGAAGAAAAAAACAGGACTTTGGAACAAGAACAAGATGCACGCTTAATGATAGATGTATCTCGAAAAAAAGAGTCAGGTGCATCAAAAAAACAATGGAATGGAATTGGAATTCCCGTTTACGTTACTAGACAAAATCATGCATTGTATCCGAATCTGCATGAAGCAAGGGTGAGGAGGCCAAACTTCCAGCTGGAAGGTGAGGAAGGCATTAAAATTTTGCTTTCAAAAGTGAATCGATGATGGGCAAAGTGGTGTACAGTGTATACAGGGGATCCCGATTCAATAATGTTTTGAAAGTATGTGTGTGTGTGTGTGTGGAACTCATCGTTTTGGCCTCTTATTGAGCTTCTTAAGTTAAATTCTGGCCCTCGTCCTACTCATAAAAATTTTCGTAAATCATCATGAAATCCGTTCTAGAAAAATGAAAGCTCCAAATCATAAAGTTGTACCACTTCCATTCACTGTAATAGAGTGGAGTGGTATATTCCCAGAGGTCCATGTACATACAAGGTCTAGCCTAGGAAAGATAAGGATATTTTTTTTTCATTTTGGATACCGTATACCCATAATCCTCTGGTAACTAACTAATCGGCAAGCTTTTCTACTTCCATCCACTGCAGCTTAGGCTTCTATCCTTTAAACCCAGCATGAGTCAACGTTCAATGTACGATTTAAACTTTCAAGTGCAAAGCCTTTGAAGTTCCCTTTAATATTACAACTAATCATAAAATACTTTCATTTTTTTTTACAACTGCCAATATTTTTGTCTTGCTTTTGAAAACATGAAATGATTTCTGATGCAAGAAAGAAACGTACCTAGATTATTACTACCTGTCACGTAATCCCATGTGTGTATGTGTGTGATTTTTAACTCTAGACTTTTGTGTTTGAGTCCGTCATTATTATTACTACATATTTCACGGAGGACGGACGGAGAGTCTACTATGGGCATACAGAGAGTTCGTCAAAGTGTTGAGTGCAAAATCTACAAGTATGTACATACACACACACACACAACAAAATCTGAATTCAATTGACGCATGTTCTCAATACACATAACGTATTAATGTCTTACAACCCATTAAATTATTTTTACGGGCAAAAAAAATACATTCAAGCCGTCGCCGTCTGACTACATGCATAAGAACTGATCTTACGAGTTACGAGTATTACGAAAGGAATGAGCGAGTTTTGCTAATCACCGGTGAGGATTACGTATGATTCGTACACTAAACTTTGGAACAATAATGATTATCCCTGTGTGTGCCTTTCGCCCATGTCAAACAAGAAAATATATTACTTGCTATTTAGAATTAACCTGTTCCTCCCAACGGACCTGAGCTCCGTCTCGGGGACCAATTACACGAATTTTGGCCTCAAAACATTTTTCAATTTTCCATCAAAAGCAAACAGGATCGGAAGCTGGGTAATTTTCGATTTTAAGTTAACTTTTAAAACCACTTTCTCACGGATGGTGAGCCGTGAGAAAGGGCGGAAGCCTTATTGTCTCTCAATTTTATTCTAATCATTCTTAAGCCCACAATTTATCCAATTTTAAAGAAAGAAAAAAACTTTGACTTTCATTCGTTATTCTAGAATACTATATGAATCTAGGTTATCACTGCACTGGTGAACTCAGAAATAATATAAAAAAAATCATTAATTTGTGACCACTAATTTAAAAAGAAAATATATAAATGTAATTGCGACGGTCGTGGTTTAAAAAGTGGGAAATGTATTTTCGGGACGAATAGGTTAAGGACCTCCAATCCAATGATTTACAATATGCTACATACATATTCTGTGCTCAAACTCTTCGTGCCGCGTACATAATTATTATGTACCTTATGTCCTTTGCAAAAGGTATTACCTCAGCAAAGATGTATGTTGAAAACAAGCTATGTATTTTCAATTTTCACTACATGTAATGCAGAGTACTGGATTTTCTCCTTGTACTCTGAAATTTGAAATTAAATAGGAAACAATCATTATTGTATTATAATAACATCAAAGAATAGTAAGTTCGTGAAATTTTTTAATCTAAAACGGGAAAGGTATTACCTATGTCATGTACACGGGGAATTTTCATTACTTATGATCATTTCCATCAAGCCCTGGTACCTGATTCCCCAGAACCAACCTAATGAAAGGTAAATCACAAAGACCTGGGTGATTAAATACCTGCTCGTGTTAAACTCCTTG
This sequence comes from Dicyrtoma fusca, assembly GCA_034695205.1. Classification (NCBI taxonomy): domain Eukaryota; kingdom Metazoa; phylum Arthropoda; class Collembola; order Symphypleona; family Dicyrtomidae; genus Dicyrtoma; species Dicyrtoma fusca. The sequence goes on from JAQFZC010000561.1 coordinate 43,736, forward strand.
CAATTTAGACAGGTCCACTGCTTCTGATGGGGAAAAGCCTTTGCTAAAAACTCAGTTCTTTGCACCAAAGCCTCTGATATGTGGCAACTTTACTTTTTATTTCTATGCAAGTCAAATATCCATGACATTTAAGGATTATGCACACATTCATTCTGTGATTACAGAAACATTTGGGTATCCCTTTTAATTGCGGGTAGGCACAACCAAAATCATACAGCCGTACATCTCCCATACATACATTGCATGGAGAATAAAAACAAATGTCTATAAGGTTAGCACATCTTTTAGTGCGAAACATAACGCACTTAATTACCATCCTTCCGAGGTATTAAAGCTGAAGGACGAACAAATAATTATGACGCATTGTTTAAAATGTTCCGTATGAGTTCTAGTTGGAGATTTGGACACACGTCCCATAGATAGACGCAATAAGGAAACCATCCAAAATCCCACTGTCGTATTCATGATTGTATTCGTAGTAAGTATGGAAACTCATATAGTACAAGCTTTGTGTGGTTTGACTTGAATTTATTTTGTAACGTACAGATTTAATTGATCAAATCTCTACAAACATTCCCCATCGACAGATGATAATACAACTTGGTATTGTCTGCGAGGAAATCGAGTATTGTAGAAATATGTAATTATTGTATTACTTCTTATTCTGGAGGGAAGAGATGAAGCCACGATTACCAGAAAACGTTTATAATTAAGTTCAACGATCTAATCGTATAAGGTATCCATCTCCATGTACATGTACCACCTTGTTCCTTTTTCTTCCTTTTTTTATGGTTATTATATATGTACACTGTACAGGGCTAACGTGATTTGATGTCTCAGTGCTATACACTACGTACATAGATGGGTCAACTGTAAAGTCAAAAAAAAATGGTTTTGGTATTAAAATGTAATTTGCATAATTATACAACGGTCTTCTGGCGTACACATAAGCGAACATAAGCAGAGGTCTCAATCTGAATAATTAATCCAAGTAATTCACAGGAAAGGTACAGGTTTCCGTCACATATATGACCAGGGCTATTTATGCAAATTGGCTGGAAGTGGGTGGAAAGTGTGTACGCTCAGACTGGCAATCTGCCTATAAGAAAAACTTTAGTTTTGGTAGATTTTATTCGTCAAGTGACATTTTGGACCTCGTACGTGTAAAAACCATCCAACCCGGTGCGTAAACATAAACAGGTCATCAATAAAGAGCACTTACACACACACAATGGGAAGACACAGACTTTTCATCCAGCTGACGAACTGATACTTGAGTGTCTTGTAATTAGATTGGATACTGAACAGACATTCCAAATTTGTCGTTCTAGCATCCTAGCAACTATATTCCTACATTCTGACACTTGAAATGACTTTGTTTTTTTTAAGCGTACAGAAAAGCTTGAGGTCAACCAATAATTTCTAGAGCAAACGGAAGTTCCCTTTGACTCCTCTCAGATACAATCATTTGTGTGAAAAAGATAATCACATTAATGGAGTTTATTTTCTTTCCTTCACAATGGGAATGTAGGTGAGCAGACATACTTTTTCAACTTTAACTGCGCAATGAAATGAAAGGTTAGGTGCAGTGGCTCTGCTCTTCGCCGTGTCTTTATAAAATACGTGCACATTTTTGTACCTTAATATAATATACTAGGCATATACCTATATATTATGAATATGCCACCAACTTTTTTCGTCTGTCTAACTCTTTCTTGTGCCTGTTTTAGTTTTGGTTCTGAGCCTGATTCTAGCGGACTAATTCAAAGGCTATACAACACAAACGGAGTCACTTCCTCTTCATTATTTAAATGTAAAGCTACGATTTTTCTCTGTCTTTCAGACTGCGTCGTGCAGAATTGAATTGGAGGCTCTTCCTTCAGCCCCTCCGACGGGGGTAGACGTTAAAAATTGAATATTCAATTCAAAAAAATCAGACTCATCACAGAGTAGAAATGAAGTTTTCGAGCTACCTGTCTTCCCTCGCACTGACACATTCAGAGTACACTGCATTAGTACTGTCACTGTCTGTCAGCGCTCGTCCGCTACTTACAGTTCAATGTTTGAAAAAGGATGGACGCAAATTATCTACTGTCTTCTATTAAAGTGTTGAAGGTATAGGTATATCTATACAGCTACCTCCTTGAACTATGCACACATGATTACTACTATTTCAACTTGAACTGAAAATGGTCTCTTGGTAGAGTTCGTATGTACCTATCTACATACATGTACAAATGAAAAGCGTGAAAATGTCAAAGTCAATGTCAACACCTCCATATGGGTTGAGAGTGAGTGAGAAAGGAACGAACAATTAGAGAATTGCAATGGAAAAGGAGTCACGTACCCATAAGCATGCTAAGTGCAGAGATAATTTCGAGTCAAAGTGCTACTTCTATGCAAAGTTAATTTCAAAAGATATTACAGAATTAGATTTGGAATGCAAATAACTTTTAATAATGTCTTTGAGTACAAATCGATTTGTCCTCCAAAAAACAAAACAAACCCCTGAATGTTTATCTGCAAGGGAGGAAAATACAGCAATGCAATGGGAAAAAGATGTACGTGACCTTTCAGCTTTCAGCACGAACAACAGAAGATTTAATAGTACTAATAACAAGTGACACATTTCTATTTAAGTGGATCTCTCTCTCATCCGAATTCGTGCAATAATAATTATTATTGTTGCATTTTGAATTTTATGACCCTTGAAGTATTTGCAGTAGTTTTTTTTTCCAGCTCAGCTTATTTCCCAAGTGGCAGTATCTTTTACATCCGAAATACCTTTCTTTCATAGAATGACGAAGGACGATGACTAAAGGCTCCGTGAAAATTCTGATTTTCTTTGTGTTTACACTTTTATTTTATGCCTTTGTTTTATTTACATTTATCCTAGCATAGGATTTCGGTAATCGGTCGCTACTTCGAAACTCTATCTTCGAAAACCACGACTTCGAAACTATTTCTTCGAAAGTCCATGTCTTCTAAAACTATATCTTCGAAAATCCA
>JAQFZC010000562.1:0-46733 GCA_034695205.1 Dicyrtoma fusca
TTGAACCGTCTGGCACCTGAGGTTTTGGAAATGTTAATTCAAGTGTGTTTCAGTATTTCAATTTCAAGTTTCAATTTCAAGTTTCAATTTTAACGCAGAACATTGTAGCACCGAGAAAGAGAACATGTGACACTATCTTATTAGGTTGTCTTTATCTGTATATTGACTACACTGCACGTATAGGTAGGAGTACATAGTGATCTAACTAATGAGTAGACAATGTAATTGGTGAATTCATTCAATTTTCATTTAGATCAGAATTTTGGAACGCTTCAGATCAGAATGTATAGACATACTCTAGTGCTGCAGCTGTACTTGTACCGAGTATTGAGTATAGAATGCTAAAGATAATTCGAATTTCGAATGACGACATGGAGGTGGAACCACCTTGTTGGATTATACTTGTAGGGAAATGCTATAAATTATGTTTAGCGAAGGGAATCCTTTGGTACAAATATGCGTCCTCAGAACAGACAGGAAAGTTATTGTAATAAATGAAGCGAATTGTATCCTAAGCGTAAAAACTTAAAAACGAAGGATGAGCAAAACTGGAACTCGAGTAACCAGTGCAGTGCAGTGACGCATGCTGTTTCTTTTGATGAAGTTGTAGTGTAATTGAAAATCTTAATGCTCTCCTTATTATTATTATGAATTACGCTTGGATTTTAAAAAAGCACTAAAAATAAATGTGAAAGACGGTGATAATGTTTGTACAGTCAACAGTCTTAAGAATGAGGAGAATCCTTAAATATTTAACGATATGCGTAGTGAATCCAAATTATAAAAGGATAAGTTCAATAGACATGAGACAAATTATACACAATATTACATACCTACGTATAGCTTAAAAAAATGACAGCACATGTCGTGTTCATTATTCATTTCCTATTTAAAACATATTATACAAAAGTATCAACAAATGTAATGCCTGTACTCATTCACTTAAATTAAATATTGAAAATTGAAATTAACAGCGTGATTGGCGTGACTGGTTTGTTATTGTTTAGTAGGATCCTAGGTACGCTATCTTCCTAATATAGTCAAATATCACAGGCTCCGTAGTCGAACTCGAACTACCTTGCCTTGTAAAAGCAGAGCAGCTTTCTTAGTTTCTTTCATTAGAAAGGCAGACAGACGTCAGACGTGTTGATGAATAGCTAGTATGTGTAGATAATTACATTTATGTTTAATTAACAAAGTTACAATGAAACAACTAGCCGTACTATTATTATTACAATGAATGGTTTCTGCTTAAAATTGAAAGTAGCCATTGACAATTTTTAATTCTATGTAATAGGGTTGGCTTTGGCTTATTATTTAAATATTTTTCCATTTGTCGGTATATTGTCTTTCCTGAAATTCAGGAGTTTGTCAGGATATCAGTAATATTGCTAATTTTTGAAGAATCATTAAATTCCTCCCACTACCCATAATATTTTTCTCTCAGGGAGCGTTTAAAATAGGTCAACCCTATGTGTGTAGGTATGTATGTATGCATGTATGTAGGTATGTATAGGAGGGGTGAAAGTATTTAGCTGAACCAAACCTACACAAATGCTAGCTATCAACGAAACAAGTATAAACTCATTCGCACCCTACTACTATGAGATGTGTGCTGTAGGACGATTATATTGGAATAAAGACGGGTGACAGAGGAGTCCGTTTGTCTGTTTCTGTTACTATTGCAAAACACATGGCAGAATTAGGCATCTCTTGAAGCTTACATGAAAAACTATCTTGTATTCCGAAGAAGTTGTACGAATTGGGTGTTACCAGCAGCAGTACAATGATATACTATTGATAATTAAAGTAATCACTATAATCGGATAAAAGTTGTTAGAGTTAATTTATGACGGTAAAAATTAAAATGAATTTGACCAGGTTTGTGCAATAGAAATCCCAATACAAATAATAAAATGTGTATTATACACTAGTACTTACATACTTAAATGTCGAGGAAACCGATAATTGAAAGTAAATTAGAACCAAAACATACCCCAATGGATGTCTCCAACCAACCTCCCTATACTCCTTCTATTAGTTTGTTCTGCTTGTAAAACCCAGAGTTTGTGTGCATTAAAAAAAGCCAGGAATGTTCTTGTGTTTATTGTTACGAACATTATTATTATTATTGAGAGTATCTCCTATGATTGATTATTATACGATACTATATATTATTATGATATGTAATATGATAATAAAATAATAATATAAAAGACGATATATAATTATTATTTTTGTTACATTATTAAATTAGTTAATCCTTTTACATCCTGGTCCTCTCGGTTTGGTTTTTGGTTTTGCAAAGCCAGCTTTGCTAACTAGTAGTAAAGTTAACATTAATAGCAATATAATATTTTTATTATCTTCATTCAGTAGTATTTTTGAAGGGAGCTGGGAAATCAGAATTTTCACAATAATATTGCGCGTCAAGACTAGCAAAGTTATTTGCCAAAAGTTAATAGTTCTATTTTTTTGCAATCTATGTTTCATTTTTTCCTCTATTTTTTTAAACGTTAAGGATATAGTAACACTAATTTATTGTTTTGGATACACAATTGTAATCAGTTTTTGAATGAGGAAACATATAATTAAATAATTAGCTAGTAAAGGTTTGAGATTTTAAGATGATTTCCACCCTGCGAACGTACTTGTGTGCATTCACAACAACACCGAGCGGAGAAAAAACAGGTGAAAGTTTGGATGGGATTGAAAAATGAAAAGGAAAAAATGTTCGTGTTTTAGAGACAGAGCCTGACATCGTGGAAGGAACAATGGAACGGGAACAAGAGAATCGTCGGATTCTGAAAATTCGTTCAAATTCTGCAAAAAAATTGATAAAAAACAAAGTTTTCCAACAATTTCGTCTTCTAATATTTTTTTAAAAGTGCTGTCTTTTTTAATCTCTTTGAGCAGATCGCCACTGACATTTTATTGCATGAGACAACTGGAGCTAAAAAAGATCTAGTTTTAACTTTACTGTATTAATTTAGTTGTTTTATTTCCAAAAAAAATAGTGTGGGTTTGTAGAGTTAGCAGGTGAAGAACAAAAAACAGTTTAAGCTAAAGAAGAAATAGAATTTATTTACAGCAATATTTTATTATCGAGTAAAGTTGCACGTATACGAAAGAGCATAATTTTTGTAAGTCCAGCCTAAAGCTATTGAATTTGAATAATTCTTATATTAGTTAGAATTTAAATCAAAATTATTTTGTCGTGCACATGTTCAAGTTATTCTTTCAATTTGTAAATTTCCATTACATTGTATTTCATTTCTTGTAGTCTTGTAATAGTTAGTTTATTATTTATTATTCAAATACAAACTAATTTTGTGCTTAACACAGTGAATCATGATTCGTGACACGAGAGAGAAGGTGAACAAAATAAATTGTGATTATATTGTGCTCATTTTGATTCACTAAATGAAATTATAGTGATTATTTATATTGATAAGTGGAAGATTTGAAGCCCTAAATGTGTCATAGTTAGTCATTTTGTTCTGATTGCCTGGATTTTGTACTCTGTAATTTGTAGGCGTGTTTTTCCTGTTAAGTGATAATAAATTACTGTTTATGTCCCATGTCCCTAGGAGTAGTTGAACCTTTGACCGTAGAAATTGTTGGTATGTTTTACAGATCACGGATTGCAACAGTAAGTGGTCCAGAAAACTCGTTCAAGTATACATATAATTATATGTATGTCTTTACTTTTTGTATTAGCTTGCTACAGTAACAGTATGCAGTAGTTATTTAATCGTCTCCTCTTGGTTTGGTTTTTACCTTGTACCTGGCCTTCGTTCTTTCTGTACTGCTTACTGTTTTTAACATGAGTGTATGTAAAGTAGGTATATTAATTAGTGTTTAGGAGCCCTCATGTTGCAAAGTTTTGAGAGGATCGGTGCCAGTTTACAGCTCATCTTTCAAATAATTATAACTCATTGTGTATTTTGTGACAGACATGTTTATAAATTCTGGATGGAAAGATGATGTGGTATTTGGCATTAATCGTTAATCAACTTGTGATGGAAGCGGAAATAAAAAGTCCTCTCTACGCTCTATAGTTACTAAATTAATTATTGGGTCCTGTCGATATGTAGTATTGAGAGTGTCACTGAAAATAATTACATACCTAATAGAGTTTCACTCTAAAAGTTTGATTCTCCCAACTACATTACTCAACAATACTGAGCTCTTGATAGTATGAACGAAAGAGATGCATTCTTTAATATTATTTCTTTAATTAATAAAGTACTTAAGTACTAAATAATTTATTTAGACCGTAACAGTGACAGAATATTTCATGGTCATAGAAAACAGCAATTGCTTGAATTACAAACAATATTATGATATGACCTCTAGCTTTTACTGTCATTGTCAGTTACTATACAGAGGCATTATGTATGCTAAGAATAACAAAAATAATAGCAGTAGCAGTAATACTATTTGTATGATCATTGTATTTGTTTAATAAACATTACGTTCAGAATAGTGTAGGGTTTTTAAATACAATGACATTTTGCCTTCAGAGTTTGAAATCAGTGCTGAGTTGTAGGTGTATGTACATATAGTTGTGATGGACCGAGTGTATGAACTTCGGTTAAATCGCTCGTAACAATGAAATAAATTATTATTATTATATAGTTGTGATGGATTAACTGTTTTGGATTTTCGGCAAGAGGCAGCTTAATTTTGGTACGGTAATAGTTGTTTATCACTATGCATGCTATAAGCGACTATTACTGTATTTGAGTTAAGCAGTTAAGGTACCTTAGGTTCACCTTTGACCCTTATAAATATGTATGTGTGTGTGACTATACTGTGAATAGTTGATTGTTTATGTTTTACATGATTCGTTGTTTAGATTTAGTATTATTTTTAGACTCTATTTCTTATAGCAAGTTTGTGCATTCAGTGTGATTCTAAAGTTCACATTAAAAAATTTTAGTGTGAAAAAATTACATTTTTACGCCGTGTCGTTTCTTTCTATATATAATATGATAAAATAATAACATTGTTAATGAGCCGAAGTCGGAAAAAACGGCATTAATTTAGTCTTTTGTTCACTGTATTAATATAACTTGAAATGCGCAAACAGTATCCCTTAATATTGTTGTTATTATTGTACTTTTGCGTTTACATTTCAAACATTTTAAAAAGTGCATTTTAAATGTGATGTGTAATAATCTATATATATACGTATGCGTATGTAATTATTAATTAACCAATAAAGAATATTATTAAAATTATCATTATAGAAACGTAAGTAAATCGTCCACAATAATAATGCTATATAATAAAAATACAAAAAACTGGTGTTAATTCAATGAAATAAAATGCATGTATTGAAAATGACGAAAAAGAGAAACTGATGTGAGTTTATCATTGGATAGGTCGTATTTTTATTGAAATCAATTATTGTGTGTTGTAGACGTACGGCATACTTACACATAGTAAAAGGGTAATCAGGAAAACATATGCGTTACACTCTACCAAAAACCATTTGGATCGCATCATTTTGCCCAAAAAGTGAGTCTATTTTTAAACATTAAAAACGCATCTTTTGATGAGTTCATATTATCATATGATGAGGTCCACACTTAGCTCACGTTAATTCCCTATCCTGTGAAGGTATCTCATCTGGATCCCATCTGATTCTCACCATTATGATGCATTCTAACACATCAGCAGTGTACACTCTACCAAGTGCCATTAAAATGAGCTCCTTTTTCTATTTGGATCGCATCATAACCGCATCATGCCCGTATGATGGGGTCAAGATGGGAGTAAGATGAGTTCTAGATGTATTCGTTAAGAGGTACCTCATCATAATCGCATCATTCCCGTATTTTGCTTGAATCTCATCTTACACCCATCAAAAACCCATCTTAAGATACGTGTAAGATGAGATCCAAATGCCTCAATAAAAACGAATCATTACATACAAGTTGCGTATAAGATTATGATAAGAGGTTTAAAATGCTTCATAAGTGCTATTGTATGGGTATTGCTTGATAATTCGATTTAATGCTTTAAATGCGATGGCAAAAAATATAAAATGGGAGTAAGTTGCATGAAAACAATGTACAAAAGGTCTATTGCATAGTTCATATACTTATTTATAATAATAGTGAATGGGATAGCATCGCTAAAAAATTCATTTCAAGAAAATTATGAGAACATTTCATTAGCAAATTACCACATTTTTAAACTTTTGCCCATTAAAATCCCATCATATTCTGCAAAAAATTATGAAGCGATTTTAACGAGTAAAAATGGACTCACTTTTCAGCACTTTTGATGTGATTATGATGAGATCCAGATGTGGCCAGTTGGTAGAGTATACACCATGGATTTATTAATTTAATGATTAATTTCATTGCCAATTGCCATGTAACCCGAAATTCAGTCCAGAATTTGACCGAACATTATTCCTTTCGCTTATAAATCAAGTATAGTTTAAATGATTTGTTGGTATGAGTTCTTTTGATGAAAGTGTATGGAATGACTTTTCGTGCTGCTCCTTGCTATACAAACAGGGATTCCATTTCTGATAGTTATGAACGCATCATATTCATAAGGATAACGAATTGAATTAACATGGCCCCATATACATACACCTACCTCTATCAAAACCCCATCATAAAGAAGATAGGCCTAGTTTGACTTAAGGGCAGTACTTTAGAAAAACAGGTACCACTTAAGTTGTTATGTTACGTGACACTTATTACTTTAAACCTTAATGCATACTCACGTTGTACTCAGGGAAAGACGGCCACGAATATGCACTTGACTGGTCAGTACTGGTCAGGCCATTATTGGGTATAAATAGTTACTCAAGAAAATATGTAGTATCCATCACACACAGTATTTTCAGGCATTCCCCATGAAATGAAAAATATATAGGTATAATTACAGAATTTATAAAGGAGCAATTTATTTACTACAATGCAATGCCATGGCCGCTCTTTAAACACCCGGCAAACCGACCATAGCTACAGCAACTCACTCTAACCATTTCTTCTTGCTGTTTTAAAACTCCCCAGAGGTACTAAAAGTACTTTTAAAAATCAAAATAAGATGTTGGGATCGTAGCTACAACGAGATATAACTTGCTTTTACTACAGTGGGGAAAGTAAGCACATATGTAATAATGGAGTGAAATCTGCCAATATTATTAGTGTTCTTCAAGGGACCTACTAAATTGTGCCACTGCACTGTAAAGGCAGATGTACTCTCTACTGTCTCTATATACTTGAAATTATTTTACCATGTTAAACATACGCATTACTTGTATTAAAATAATTGACCATTATGAATTCATGAACAAATTGCCCTTATAATAGATGTGACTGTAGACTAGTGTAGACAGGTATCATCATACCTTTCCCCATTATAAACTCTTTTACTTTTAAGCTATTGTAAGCAGATATACTTACATTGAATCACAAGACATTTAATTTACTTATAGCTGAACAGTCAGAAGGTAGAGCTTGACACTTTATCTGCCTATGCTATATCCTATCTTACGGCAAATAAAAATTAATCGCCCTCCTGGAAAGTGTATTTTGGGCCTATATTGACTCGTATGTAGGCTTATAATGAGCTTTTTGTAACATTAAACATCAAAAATACATAGCCTATAGCCAATCCTTTCAATCCTATAATTGCAAAAATTTCAATTGCCCATCTTACTACTAGCCGATACGCCATACAGGTCACATATTACACAGCTAAATAAGTAGGGTTGCGGCCTACTCGCCTACCGCCAGCTTGCCTACTTTAATCTTGCCAACCGACCAACTTGCCGACCGGACAACTTGCCTACTTCAAACTTGCCAACTAGGCAAGTCGACTACTTACCAATTTGCTACTGAAGGAGATGACAGCAGAGCACTTACTGTTGCTATTCCTAATTATTCTAACTTTACTATGACGATTTTGAATCTTTTAGACCGTAATAAATGCACCGAACGATAGACTGGTTTCTTGTCAATTTTTCATTTTGTTTTCACATTAACTTAAAAATGGCTAAAATATTCACAATTCACAAGTCAGAGCGATAAACCCAATCTTCACTTTAAAGGACGTGTATTCGGAATTTCAAAACGAAATAAAGGTTCAGCTGTGCAACTCAAAAGTGTTGTGGAACTTTAATAGAAATAGGTGCCCAGTACAATCACCATCAGCAATAAGATTGGCAAAATTACCAGGCATTAATTAAGTCGATAAAAATTTATCATTTTCAATATTAATTAAAGCATACGCTTAATAACTACTCGTTTTTCTCACAGCATACATATACTATTTATACTTGAAAGTTAAATAAAATACTACAGGTAGTTTTTTACGGCATATTTGCATTCTACGGCTTGAGGCAATGACCATCACGAAGAAGCGACCTCTGAAGTGTTTTGCCAAATGCACGGACGTAATTCCAATTTAAAAAAAGAAGCTTGAAACTATTTGTTTCTACACTCTTACATAATTAAGGGAAAAAATTAAAAATGGAGTTACACGCACATGTGATACACCATTAGAAAGCCCTAATAAAGTAGATCCAGAAAACGAAAAGGTAGCCACGAGTATGTGGGCATCTTCGGGGTAAAAATCGCGATTTCGTGGTTTTAGTATGTACACACACGCAATTAAATGGGATTTACTACTCAATACGTGTTATATACGTACTAAATTATATCTTTTCTAGATATTACCTCAGTACTTGGTGGGTACTTAAGCGAAAGTGTAACCAAGTTACCCGTAGGCCTATGGTCTGTAAGAGGCCAGTTAGAAGAAAAAAACAAGGGCGCAGCCCTTGTTTTTTTAAAGTATGTTTTGCTTTTCCCCAGGATGGTACTGGATATCACTTTCTATTAAAGTTCTAAAACACTTGCGGTTCGCAGATCGACAATTATGGTACCATTTTGTTTTGAAATTAAATGTTTTGAAATGTGAAATTGAAAAATTGACAAGAAACCAGTCGCATGCACCGAACGAAAGTTTGGTGCATTTAGTGTTGTCTAAAATATTCAAAATCGTCATAGTAAAAGAGTCATTATGCATACAGTAAGTACATACATCATTATACAGACAGTAAGTGCTCTGCTGTCATCTCCTTCAGTAGGCAAATCGGTAAGTAGTAGAGTTGTCCAGTTGTCAAGTTATTAAGTAGTCGACTTGTCTAGTTGCCAAGTTTGAAGTAGGCAAGTTGGCCGGTTGGCAAGATTAAAGTGGGCGAGCTGGTGGTAGGTGAGTAGGCCGTCGGCGAATCGTCAGTAGGCGAGTAGGGCGATTCCCATATAAGTAGGCTAGTCGCCCACAACTGAAGGTAGCTTTAAATTATCATGACTTTTTAATAAGATGCATCATGCATCTTTTGAAAAGGAAAAGCTTGTGAATGATTCCTTTTTTTTTACAGCTGTTTTGCGTGCCTAACACAATCTTTGTGAAAATTATGTTTTGTGAATAGAAGCTCTTTTATAAAAAGTTTTAGCCAGCTCTTTGTTTGCGACGCCAATGAAAATATAGCCTTGTTTAACCTACATACAAAATAGGTTCCTTAAATTAGGTAGGGTCAGCGTGTCTAATTGTGGCCATCCCCTTTTTCTCCAGTGTCAAAGGTGAATCACAGTCGAATGCAGTTACTATCATAAGTTTATTAATCGAAGTTTTGACAGTAGTAGGAGTATTCAATTATGATTGATTTTTGACATTATTGGAGAAAAAGTGGGTGTCGACAATTAGGATACCTGCCACAATTAGACGAACTCACCCTACACTGAATGCCACCTGTGCAGAGGAGTGTATTTAAAAAAAACTCATGGACACATTTTTGGGATGGCTAGATGTGTTTGATATTTTTATTTGTTTTATGTGGGATTGTTGTCAATTCTTGTGATGATGGCCGTCCAGGAAAGAGTATAATTAGGTCTTTGTATCCTGCCATGCCAGTTGTTTTAGGGTTGATACAAAGATCGCATCTGAGGATGTGACTTGTGGGACAGATTTGTAGGATAGATTGGCGCCAGGAAGGTAAACATTGAGAGTGGGAGCTCATTGGACGACATGTGACCCACGATTTTTCAACAACATTGACTTTGAGTTGAGGAACGAAGGAAGAGCTGTTGGGACGTTGCTGACGGGAAGAGCTCGTCGGAGATGAGCAGAGATTGCTGAGAGAGAGCACAGAGAAGCAAAAGAATCAAGAGGAAAGGAAAGATCCTCAAAAAGAAAACAAGTCCGAGATCTGAATCTCACAGTCCGACTCACTGCAACAACAACTCACTGGTGACTGGCAAATATGAATCTGTTTCTGTTTCTGCACTTCTTGAGATCTGTAGGTCTCCGTCTCCTCATCTCATCATCAAAATCCTCATCAATCTGAGTCAAAATCAAAACTACACATTACAAGTACAAGCCTTCAGTGTCCTCGGAGAAACGACCCAAAGTCCCGAAAATACTGTACATTTTGTATTTTGTCACTGAGAGCATTTACATTAATTATGTTTTAATACCAATTTAATTAGTGCCATTTACGAATCGAGAGGATTGAAAGGTGACGTGAAAGAAGACCAGCAGTAGCAGCACAAGGAGGCAAGAGCTAGTTTATTTTTGTGGTTGGTATTCGTCAATTATTAAGTTAATCCAGTGAGAATGAGTGAAAGCGGAAGAATCACACGCGACACTCGTGTTGCGAAACAAACAACTTTTGATTTAGTGCTAAAAATAAATGTCGACTTTGAAAAATATACTGGAACATTTTGCATTTAGGTGCATTTGACATAGCAGTCATCACCACACAAAAGTTAAAATTAATTGAAACACATTTAAGCCGTTGACTGTCCTCACGCAGTTTCTGTTGTCTGTTGTCTGTTCTATCATCTATGTATTGCTGAAACCCGTCATTAATTGATATCCACAATAGTCTAGAGTCTAGATTTCAAGAGTGTCACTATTCAGTTTGTACCACGTAAAATTTTGCTTAATTTATAAAATGATTTGTGGATACCCTCCCCGTCAACGGTCAACGGTAGGGACTGCTCGGTTGGGCTTATAACTTTTGACATTGAACATCAGTTGTCAGTATCTGATTAATTTGTCAAATTCTGTAGATTACTTTCAACTTTTTGGATGAGCAGACATTTGTAATTTACTTGTTTACATTAATATTGCATTTCCAACTACTCAGTTGTCTCTCGTCATTCTGTTTAAGGTCTTGCTGAGGTCATTCATCATTAAGTATTATTACTGTCCTGAGAACTGCAATCTTCATAGGGGAGTTAAATCTTGTTATTATAGCTATTCTCCATGATTATATAGAAAATGAACTAGTCTCCGTCGTCCGTCGTGTGACGGGTACGTGGAGATTTTATTGTTAACAAAATTCATTTTCATTATGTCATACATATTTTTTTCAGTTTGTAAGAACTGGCAACTGGAGTTTTAGGTTAGTTCATAGTACTGTATTTTTATTAGCTACACAAGACGACTAGGGCTGTTTTGTACACCGAATCGATGACCGACATTAATTTCATCTTTTATGTCGAGTTCTTAAAGCATCACAGGAAGTACAAACAATGATCATGGTACCAAAATTGTAGGTTTAAAAATGTTGAGAAATAGGATTCCTCACTTTACAGTAAAGAGCGCTTCAAACTTTGTGGTAGAGTTGAGTAAGTCGATCTGGTAGTACATAATTGTGTGGTGTTTTGAGTGCTTTCCTTTATACTTTTACAAAATATCATTAAAGTCTGGTGTATTAATTATAATGATTTATTATGTGGGATTGTGTTCATAGCTAATAGCCTATACTAACTTATTGTTTTGTTTCTTTATTGTAGTAATTTTTCTTCTGACTGCTAAGTTAGTTGTCAACTGAAATGGCATGAGGCTTCGTTACAGGCACAAAATTGTAAAATCATCAGAAAAATTCTCTGTTTAGGAAGTACTAATATTGATCAATTCTTATCATCGGTAAGTTGGATTGCTGTATCATATTTTTTTAAGGGAAACATTGAAAGTGTCGAGAGAATGTTGTTTTCTTTTACCATACTGAGGAACGTTTGTTGTTCTTGCTCTCTCTATTTTAAAATGGTAGTAACCCAAAGATAAGTCTATTACTTTACAGAGTCCATGAAATAACTTTGAGTGATATATCCAGTGGCTGAATTCGTAATAATACTGTTGATTGACTTTGTAGTTTTGGCCTCACCACCTGCAGAACTTAATGGAGAGGGTATACGAACGGGTATGGTTCTCGAATCAAAGTATTTGTAATTAATGATGGGGAAAAGAAAAAGAAGTGGAAGTTGGAGCAAAGGCGATGAATCTGGATCAAAGAGAAGGTAACAGAAATGAATCATAACTGCATGCCATTGACCCTTTGCAGTCTTCGTGAATGCCTTGATTCCTAGTCATCGATGAAGATGCGTGTAGAAGATAAATAGCTTTCGTACGTTTATATTTTTTTAAAAAGTTGTATCATTGTGTAATTTGTCTTGGTCTTCCAGTGATGATTGTGACAGTCAGGAAGAACTGGACGGAGACTCATTCATTCCCAAGGCTAATACAACCAATGGTAATGATATGACAGTCTTACTTATGTAGTGTTTAGGCTAGGCTATCTTCACGCAAAATAAGTAAGCGCTCATTAATTGATAGGATATAATTTGTTTTGTATTACAGTACGGTATAGTGCCAGGGTACAAGAAAAACAAGAGAAATTACGACGCGAAGCTTCCCCCAGTAAACAGACTATTGGGGAAGCAGTTTGTCCCAGTTCCTGTGGTCCAGGATCTAGCAATGTCAGTGTGGTTTGTAAGGGGAAATCTGTAGCTGCCGACGACATTTGTCTTCCTATTCCTGAAACTGTACCATGTGGACTTTCCTCTGGAGGTGTTGCTTCTGAAGGAAAACGGAAGAAGAGAACATGGGAGTTATGGAGTCAATATGATAAACAACTTTTCTTTGAAGCCTTAAATGAATTTGGAAAGGATTTTGATGCAATTCAATCACATTTGGCATCAAAGCTCAAGTCAAAAAATAAGACTGTAGAGCCGACTCAGATTAAGAAAAAGGAACAAGTACGACATTTTTATTATCGCACCTGGAATAAAATACAGAAATATTTACACTTTCCTAAAGGTATGTATGGCACAGCAATTTGGTTTTAATGAATTAGATCAGTTTTTAATATCCAGAGATAAATTGTTTAAATGCTCAGCACATTTTCGTGATAAATTTACATAGGTTTATATTTTCTAGATATGAAAAAAGCTTTTCAAGAGTTATACGGTCTTGTAAATTATGGTGAGCTGCGCAAGAAGCAGCGGGCATTGAATGGGAAAACGGCTGCTAAGCTGTTGGAGTTGGTGGAAAAAGGTTCAACAACGATTAAAGTGAAAGGAAAAACTCAGCGTATCAAAACGCCAGTTTGTCAAGCTTTAAAAAAGATCAATAATTTGGCGGATGTTGAGCAAACGAAAGTTCCTTCTAAAGTTGTCGTTGAATTATTACCTAAGGATGGTGGTGCTTGGTCTGTTGTTCAGTCTCTCTCCCATAATCCGCGTGTTAAATCCCTGGTTTCCTTACAGCGGACCCTTGCTTCCATCATCACTTATCTAGAGGAACGATGGAAGAGCTCGTCGGACCGAATCGTACGTTTGGATACTTGTCATGCGATACATATCCAAAAAATTGATGTAGCAACCGTAAAATTGAATGTTAAGCCATTACAGTACTTGCATTGTTTTTTTTTTATAGAAAGAGCAGATGATGACAACATTTGGAAAGCGAACTGCAAAGCGACTTCGAATCATTCCTTCCTGTAAACGGGAGTCAAATGTTCCCATTTTTAAATCGTATGAAACAGCTAGCTCAGCAAAAATCTCACTGAATGCGTACTCTTCCAATGTACTAAATAGTAATGGAAAGGATGGCTATGTGAAGCTCGTTGAGAAGCGAAAACGAAAGAAATCTGGTTCGAGTGGTATTTGTATCGGTGGGACAGGAAGTGGGGGTTGTGTTGGAGTTGTTAACAGTAACAGTGGGGGCGGGACTGAAGGTGCAACGGATTCTGTTGCAGAAGCAGATTGGAGTGATGCTGAGATGACACAGCAGGAAACCAAAGATGAAGTAGCTGGAGGGGGAAGTGGATCGGGAACGTACAGCTCCATCGCTACTCAGCTGTTCAGGAATGCATTTGGCGATGACACCCTTGAAGTAAAGGGTATGCCTGTAGAAGAAGTGCAGCGTATGTTACAATCCATCTATGATTTGCCCCGCATTCAATCACCCAAGCACGAAGAGGAGGATTTTGAAAATGGAGACAATGACAATTATAATTATCATCATGATTCTGATGACTGTCAGACTAGTCATCCTCAGACTTCCTCAAGAACCTCCAGTAATAATCCAGAAGCCTCTAGTTGTCTATGCACTCTTCCTGAGGATAAAAGCATGGAACCTGAAGACATTTTCTCAACCACTATTGATGATGAAATTTTAAAACGCGGTTGGACTGCGGAAGAAGCTGGCAGCTTAACCATTGGAGAAATCTATATGCTGGTAAAAGCTAAAACTAACAAACCAGTATCGTTATGCGTAGTTTTTCTTATCGTCTTATAAGTATTTGATAATAAAAATGAAGTATTTAATACCTACCTATATCCAATTCTACAATCTATGATAAAAGATATTAATAGCTACATATTTAATTTGCATGCCCGCAGAATGAATAAAATTATTATTAGAATTAATTATATATTGGCAGGAAGGGATTACATTGTTTTGTCGGTGTTGTATGAACTATCACAATGGCCACTTACCATTTGGAATGTTGATTTAAAAATTAGGTCGGGCGAAATGACAAACTATCGTTTGAATACGAATGGGACGAGGGCGACGAAGATACAGAAATAAATCAACGAACACGGATCATGCTAGAGCGCCTGATTGCTGTTGCTCGAAACTTAAAAAAGAAGAAGCAATCTCGGCAAAAAATATTAAGTGGGGCTCCTGGAGCTACAACAGCTTCTACGTCCGCATTATGCCCTGGTTGTGGTCATAATATCAACATCTCTTCAACTGGCTCTGCTGCTTGTCCTACCTCTACCGCAAGTATGTGCACTTCGCTCAGTTCTGATCACCTGGCAACGACGGTAGCTGCAGGGGTTGCTGGAACAAATCCGAATGTACCTCAAGTCAGTACAAAGAATCAACATCCAGTTGTGACTAGTTACCCATCACCATCTGTTCCCATAATAAATAATGGTAATCTCACTACATTTTTTGACGGGATTGAAAATTCTCCCATCACCTGTCCCACTATAACACCGTCATCATCGGGTTTGTCAAAGTCAACTTCGGTAAACGTTCCATCAGGTATCAGTCAGACTTCCACTTTACAATTAATGGCCCAAACATCACACACTGAACCAGACTTGGCGGTTGTAAAAGTAAAGAAGATAACTCCTACAATGGTTTCACCCTCATGTACTGGGACGATTCTTGCTAGTGTGCCACCTCCCCTGAAAACAGAGCCCCAGATTGATCTTTCTTCCACGCATCCTTCCACCACAGGCCCTACTGTGGTAGCTAAAGAAGCAATTAAAATTGAAGAAACATTTCGCGTTCCATCATCAGGAGGAGTTAATGGTAGTAATTCGGCAATCTCTTTCACCCGTATCCGCCCTATGCCCACTGCACCAAATTCAGCAGACAGCAGTAGCGGCGATGACGGAGGTCTCAGTCGAAATTTAAAAAATGCTCCGAAGCCATTTCTTGATCTACCAAAAGGGAATCGTAGACTAGGCCGTCCATGTTGTAAAAAAAATATTGTTCCAAGGTACCTTCCTTTGTTACCAAAAACCATGGAAACCTCTCCCCAACCACCAGCTCCAGTCCCACCAGCTTTGTGGGAAATCGTTGGTAGTAAATCCAATGCGGTTCATACCATCTACGTTAGTAATGCAGCTCAACTTATGCTTCCAATGACAAGTAAGGCATTTATTTCACTTAGCAGATCTTTTTTTTTACCACAGATTGCTGTGTCTGTTATTATGAATGTGAATGTGATCTATTACAGGCGTGTCTCTCAAGTCTTCGCCAATTGTAAATCCTCAGACTGGTTGTGAAAAAGATGATGCTAGTGTAATTTCAACTGGCGTTGGAATCGGTGCCGAAGTAGGCGCAAATGAAATTGTAGGCGTAAGCCAGGTCCCATCCCACAATCCATCGAGCGCATCCCCGCTGAATGCCAATCCTCATTCTCAGGCAACGATTAATTTAGATAACCCCACTACTTTAATATCCAACAGCGAACCTCATAACGAATCCATGGGGTGTTCAAATTTTAAAGCTCTACTCAAAGGTTCGGGTTTAGAGGCCGACAAAGCTGAAAGTAACTTAAGTTTGTCTTCATTCATGGACATTTCTTTGCCTGAATCAACTCGTAATGTTGCCAATGAGTGCCTCAAATCTGGAAAATTTCTTGATGTCACACTTGGTAGTTCAAGCTGTAGTTTAAGTCTGAGCAGTAAGTTCCAATATACCAAGAACCGAACTACCTCCCTTACATCGTATTGTTTGTATAAAAATGTATTCCGTGTCTCTTTTTGCCAGATTTTCTCAACAGCGGTGATTCAAATAATGACGTGATGAGTAATCTAGAGCGTCGAAAGGAACCATCCAGGGATGATTCGTTGAAAACTCCAAAGAAGATGACTTCGCATGAAATTTATCGAAATCAAAGTCCACCATCGAACCTTCTTTCTACGGAACACCACCATCAGTGGCTTGGAACGGACGTAATTACATATATGTATTTAATGTATTAATGACTAAGCGTACTTCATTAACTGCATTTTTTACATTTACTATTTAAGCCTTTCTGTTGTATGCAGGCAAATGACTTGTCACTCGGGAGTCTTTTAAGCACATTAGAGCCTGCCCAACCGGTCTCGTCTGAGGTATGGTACATATCTTTCAATAGCTGTAGCTATACGTTTAACAAACCAAAATGTTTATATGACTGACTTGGTTACTGATTTTGCTGTTCCTAGAATGAAATGAATTTTCAGTCGATGATAGAAGACTCTAACAATCATCTTGATTTCACATCCAAATTCAGTGAATTGGTTGCCGAACTCGAGGGTAGTAACAACAACAAGAAATGACAAGAAGTGTTTGTCACTGCCAAAGATGCCTGGGCATTCTAACTCTGAGATCAGGATATTCATACACATTGAATTATATTCGGTGTGAATATCTACAATCGACAAGAATCGCCATTAGATTATTTTAGGCTATCAAACGCAGCCAGGATTGTTTTCTTCCCAGAAAAGCAGAAAAGCTTACTCTATGTTGCAGGCAAACTCAACCTGATTTTGTTTTACCTCATGGCGACATTGACTTGTAGTTCAAAAATTTAATTTAATGACACTTCTTTGATTTTGTGGCCTACCTTCTATAAAAAGAAATAATTCAGAATATCTTTTATAATTATGTCAGTTTTATCTCTTTTGTAATCAATCAGACCGGGTGAAGAAAGTTAAAAATGCATAATTATTACTGATAGAAGCATAATTTTATTCTGACTGTTTGCTATATAAAGAATTTTTTAAATTATCTAACAAGTGTTGATGCTAAACTATGTTGTCTATAGTATGATTTATAATGTTATGACTACATGATCCAAATCCAGTTCCAATTAACACGATAAGTACTTATTGAGCTACGTGTACACACATTTTTAACCTTTTTAAACAATTCACTAACCAGTTTTACTCACATTTTATCATTTCAAAGATTACAATACGTCAGGGAAGAGACATCGTGCACATACGTGCCTCAAACAACCAAAACTAACTGACACATAAATAAGTATTTAGCAAGTAGGCTCTTGATTTTATTATTATACCCTAACTAAAGTTGTCGTAATTCATTTATAATAATCTATAATTTCCACACAAAAATAAGGAATCAATCAAATAGTAGCATCATTTCTCAAGTAAATAAGTGCCTGCAACATTATTATCATTATAAAATAATATTTGAATATATAAAATATTTGTTGAAATACAGTGTAGTTACTACGAGTACGAACCGTTGACTATTGGAAAATTAGCCTGCAGCATATTATTGCAACGAATGATTCTACATGCATTCAGTGTGTGTTGCATAACTTGTGAGTATGGTGGTAGAACTATGTAACAGACGAGATAAATCATTTGTAGGTGATTTTGCAATTAAGTTATCTCTTAGTCACCTAACAAAAAACCGTAAGGGATACTAAAAATACTAAACATGTATTGTTGTATGATTTCAGTGTTTACTACGGTACCTATAATCTAAGATTTTGGCTAGTTCGTTCCCTCTAAAAGTAGTGATACATTAATGAGTATAGTAGTACGTACGTCTTTGTCACAAACTACATAATAATTTATGCTATTAATAGGATTATAAAATTAATAACTACTAACCTACATGTAGGGTCGGTTTATTTTGTATCTGTAAAGTCTAAGCTGTTGTCGTCGTCCACATTATTGAAAGCTGTATACTATGATATTGTAAATAATCTTCACTATACGAATGCGAGTATGTGTGTGTGTGTACAATTATATGTACAATTTATATTTATATTACCTCTGTGAATATAGATTACTCAATTAGTAATCATTATATCTATGATGTAGACATTACTAAATTATTACCTTTGACCTATCAATATGATCGATCTTTACACCCGTCGTCGTTGTATCGGACTTCTTTTTTGTTGCTTAATTGTAGCCTATTTTATTAAGTTTAATTAATTGACTATATATACGGTACTGAGTAATAACAATATCTACCAATAATAACCCGCTTCGTTTTTGAAAATCAACTATAATATATAATTAATAACTCACCAAATATACAATTAATATGAAATTATTTATTTAACAAAAAAATAATTGTTTTTGATCTGTTTTTCTCGAAATACTGAAAAAACAATAATTCTAGTAACTATTCATATTTATTATTATACAATATATACTGATGTACTGATGATAAATGATATTTAAATGATAACTCTATAAAGAATATGATGAAATGAAATTTTATGCTGAGAAAAATATATATCCTCGCTGCAAAAAAATAAAAATAAACGGATATGGAACTCACTCAATGAGTAAAGTATTATATAGCAATAATAAATAAATCGAAAATATTATTTAACACATTTCTTGTAGATGTAATTCACAATATAGTAGTTTTTTTTCATTATGTAATTGTAATTACGTATATTACGATCGGTTTATTTTATTCTAGTGACAACAAAGGTAGATGTGTAGTTTTCTAAAAAATAACATATCGTCGAGGAAGAATTTGTTTACAGCGTTCTTCGTCGATGATTTGTGGAAGTGTTTGTGTGTGTATAGGTATGTTTACATAGTTATACATTTATAACTAATAACTATTAATTGATGGTATACTGATGCGATACGATTAATGAACCCAAATTTACATACAGTACAATCAGATATTGTGTAGGCTGACGTTCAAGTTGTCCGTAGGAGGTTTAAACAGAGCCGTATAGCATTCAGCATCATACTTTTAGTCGGTCGTATCGTAGGAGGCTTTAGTTATCCGTATCCTGCCATTACATCCGTACTGGTCCGAGGGGAGGAGGGGGGGGGGACTTACAGACAGACACCGAATGATGAATGAGCGATTCCGGTCGTCTCGTCTAAATTAAGGAAGAAGTGGAATTCAATTTTTATATTTTATAATTGCTGATCGGTATTATGTTGCTGTATGCTTGGTTATTTTAGAATTAATTACGTAGTATTCACTTTCACTTTTATTTTTTGTATACAAATACTTGGTGAGTTACTCAATTAACACACACACCAAACCCAGTGCTCATTTTTTGATTGGATGAATGAATACAGTTTGTACATTACAAAATAAATATAATTTATGGAGTCCAAGTTCCAGGTATTTTTTATATACAGAATGAAGTCAAGTACGACTCATTATAATAGTCAATAATAATGGATTATTACTTGTTTCACATCACCACATCGGAGGACACTAACCGTGTAATAATTTAACAACACGTACGCACACGTAACTGAAAAACTAAAATTTCTCTCGTTTTTTCTTTGCTCTCTCTCTTACTATTTTACTTTGATTGGATTTTCTGCTATGCAGTAACAGGAAATTGTAGACTCATAATAAGTGTACTACTCATTATTTCATATCTAAATTCTCACAGCTTTTAAGATACTAATAATAATATATAGCTTTCATCTACTAATATTATTTTATAAACATATCCTTAACATAATATAATAATTCCAGCGGCAATCTAAATAGTAATGAAGTGTAATAATTACTAGTGTTTGACGCTGCTGAATTTTCTCTTGCTCCTAAAAAAAACAATGTAAGTATAAATCCATAATTTAGTCAGTATGTTTATCGATATCGGTTGGGTTCGCTTTCATAGCAATAACGTACCGATATATAGATAGGTATAGGTAGTAGGTAGATGTGAAATTGTATACAGGAATAATTATATACACATATTACAACAGGACAGGTCTAAAAATTGGAATATTACACATATTTTTTTTACACAATCTTTAATTATTTTACGTTAATGTTTGTAATGAGAAATAAGTTCTAATATTGCATGTTCTTCTGGTTTTATAAATATCGATTACTCTGCCTTATATATTCAAGCAGTGATGATATTTAATACGTAGTGATACTACTGCATCCAAATTCAACTGACGACTGACTCAATATACACGTACAAATTACTCTTATACCGTTAATCCTATTACATATTAGTTCAGTAATTAACTACAAAGTTAATATTATTCTAAATATCTACATATGTATATATATATACATATTATAGGTAGGTAGGTGTTTTTGCTTTGCTTGCTTTGACGTCACCAGCCAACTATGTATGTAATTTATAACGAGTTAATTTGCCAACCAACCATTTAAATTATGATTCTTTTCATTTTTTTTCGCTTAAAGTTAGTTTGTATATTGTTGGCTATGGAAGGAAATCAAATGACATGGCATTTGACATTTAACTGTTTTCAACTTTTTGAATTGAATAGTCCTTTTGTTTCTCTACTATAGTTATACTGCATGTATAGTAATACATCTAAAGTATAATTGCCTATGTAGAATACATACAAATTCTGTATCTGATTTTTTCAGTAATTCTACAACTAAGTTAAGATTATTATTTTTACTTAGTTTACTCTTATACAAATAAAAGGACCACGATCCTTTATGGTGATAATCTAAAAAACGATCATGACGCATTAATATTATATAACGTTTCCGTTCCGTTATATATACTACAATACAATACATTAGATTTACGTTAGTAGATTAGATTATTACTGCACAACTTCCACATAGTTGGCCGGGTAAAGGCCTACTCGTCCGTCTTTTCTTCCCTTACACCAACCCTGCTCATCTTCATCTTCAAGTTTCTCAAATGTATCACCTGTCCCAAACAAAAATCAGAAAGCAATGTTTAACTACAAATGTAAGCTCAAATGAGTAAATTGCAAGCCTGGGCTCATCGTATTTAGTTTCACGTACCCTGGCGAAAGGTCAGTTCGTCATCTTCAGCTCCATCGTAGTCATAGAGGGCTCGAACAGGGACTCCTGGCTCGCCACGATCCACAAGGGCGCCTTCATTATTCGAGTACTCATCCCATTCTTCTTCCTCAAATGGATTGTTTCGATCTTTCCTATAATAATTATCACATGAACTATATCAGCTACAACGTATTTTCTACGATCCAACAAATAGTTAAAAAGTTCCCTCATGTAGGCTTCAATCAGTAAGTTTATAAGATATTAAGATCCTGATAAACTTGCATACCCCGATGAGCCATTGCCATTGGGTTTGATCTCTTCTTTATCGCCTCTGTCTGCTCTCTCCTTTGGTTTTGCCTTTGGCTCGCTCCCATTTGTTGTTTTCGGGTTTCGAATTGAATTAACTTTGGTCACCACTGCTGTGGGTTCTTGGGGACCTCCAGCCTAAACAAAATACAGTTGAAATTAGTACGAATTCAAAAAATTCGAAAAATTGCACAAATTCTACACTACATCTCTACCTCGAAAAGTTAATGATCTAAGTTCAAAGCAATACTACTACCAAAAGTTATAATTGCATAAACCATGAAAACAAATTTTTGTAGCTTTATAAAATTAAAATAAATTAAGAAGTAAATATAAAAATTATACACGGACAAAGTGGTAGTCCCAATATGGAGACAGCATACGACCATGAAATGTGATGGGACATAATAATATAATTAACAATGTAAATTTAAAATGAACAGGGAAACGCACTGCACTACATTCACTGCTAACTTTAGAACTAAACCACAGTCAGATAAAGGTAAACTATTACACTTTGAATTCCAAATCCCTATAGTAATTAGGTATGAATGAATTAAGATGGGTTAGTTAAAATTGATAATTTCCTACATACATTTGTCGTTCATATTATATTAGGTAGGCTAGTATTTTGTATCAACTCATACAACATGTGCATTACAAGCTGTATATAGTTACTCAAAAATCACAAAGACGGTTAAAATAATTTTAGAATGATATATGAAAATACTGCATCAGATCAGACTAGATTGGCTTGGCTAAGATAGGCTCGTGAAAAAGACTGAGACTGGAAGCTATTAAATAAAGGCTTTAAGGCCAAGAAGAGATTAAAAAAAGTATAGCTTACGCTTACATAAATATATAAACGTATACTACATAGATAAATTGTAGGGGATGAAGAATAAGTGATGAACAATTCACACCTACAATCTGTTGAATTCAAAATCTAAAATTTAAATGCAATCACTTCATCTTTACAACACATTTTAATCTTTGAAACACAAGTAGGTACTTAACTAGGGAGACTGAGGCTTACAAAGACAGATTACATAATAAATATAATTAATTTTATTTAAAATTTTATATAATTCATGATTTCGCGATGATCACAATGAAAAATTACTACACCACGATATGATCAAGAGGGTAACGATAAGTTCTAGAACACAGTTTCTATAATTCTATTGTATTGCTTAAGTTTTAAAATAATTAAAATTACACTCAAATAATAGATACTGCCTTGTAGATACATATAGGTATATACACATACAATTATTTGATATGTAGACACCTTGAAGATAAATGAGAAAAAGTAGGCCATTCATTCGTTTGTTTGTTGTTTGATTATGGAATACTTACTGGCAGTTCGTCGGAAACTGGTTTCTGTGTGAGGAGTGTAATTCCACCAGTGGGAACACTATCCTTTATCCTGCCTTTCGTAATATCTCTAAACTCCTCTGAATAATCCTTCAAAGCAAAAACCCCGAAAAAGAAACAAAAAACAAAACATTCAAATCAAATATTAACATAATTCAAATTCAAAGTGTCAACTGTCAACTTGATAGATACTTTTCTAACAGTTCACACACAGCACTATGATTATGAATGATTTCAATTCCAATTCATTAGAACTATTAGGGATCACTTAAGTTGTTATTACAGAAAATTAAAATATCAGGAGTGTTAACAATAATAATATTAATGTTTTAATTTTCTTCTGGTAATTTAGAATGAATGTAGGTACTCCATATTAATTGTAACTAACTAAATATCAAATAATTACGTAATGTTAATCCGAAACCAAAAACTAAACATACAGCTGCAAAAACTAACAAAAACAAAACTTCCTATTTCTAAATACCCGAGAAATAAAGAAGAGGCCAATATTCCATGACTATATTGTAAGCAATATAAAACTACACTAAAAATCTATACGTAAGCTACATAAATCGTATTCTTATTACACACGTTTGCTTGCATAGCAAAACACCACCCAGACCACCCATAAAATTCCACAACCCTAATAAACAAAACTATTTCTTTACACCCGGTGTGTTATTTTATTCCTTATACACACATCTCTGCATGTCATTACATTTGAACTTTTTTGGTTTTGTATCATTTTTACAAGTTCTTACTGCATTTCATTGTCATATGATTCAAAAACTGTATTTTCAATTGTATAACGCAACTGTATAATTGTGGTTATGTACTTAAGCACGAAGTGACGAATAATACTACAAACTAAAATGACAATTGCACGTAGATACACAGGTGACGGAGTAGACAGCCGCATATACATATTTCTAGAAGACGACAACTTGAGAAAGAAGTTTCAGCTTTAGAGAGAGAGATATATTTTTAATAGCGTGTGTATAGGTACATTACTTAACCCATAGTCCCAGAGATAAACGTAAAGGAAGTGCATACAGAACATGAGAAAAGACAAAAATAAAATGACACAACACATAGTAACGGGAAACTGACATAAAATTATACGCATGTACGTACATACATTAAAGTTACCTAAACAACCAATAAGTCGAAGCAAATCTGGAAACAGGAGGGGGAATAGTACAGGACATAGACAATAGTAAGAGCACATACCTCAAATACTGGCCAATTCATGGCCTGGTTGACACCATGATTATTCGACCACCATTTCAAATCTTTCATATGATCTGCATTACTGATTGTGTGATGAAATTCTTCATAGATCTGCGGCAAACTGCATGTGTCACAAAGAAGAGAGCATACAACATCATCTAACATCAAATATATATAGTGGGAAAAGTTAAGCATGGTGTATAGTTATAAGACACTAACAT
Organism: Dicyrtoma fusca; assembly: GCA_034695205.1. Lineage (NCBI taxonomy): Eukaryota > Metazoa > Arthropoda > Collembola > Symphypleona > Dicyrtomidae > Dicyrtoma > Dicyrtoma fusca. The sequence continues at coordinate 24,744 of JAQFZC010000562.1, forward strand.
CGGTTTTTCAGAAATATTGATAACTTTTTGAATAGTAAACATTTCGTCCTTGAAAAATTTGAGTCGTTTCGCTTCCATTTCTTGGCACTTATCAAAAACATCTCTCATTTCTTCAATATATTTGGGATTATGTTGAGTTATTTCTTGAAGAGCTGCTTCATATTTTTCTCGTGTTTTCTGCACTTCTTCTTTACTCTTGGCAACTCGGTCTTGCATTTTCTTCACCTGAAATCATTAATTCATGGAAACGTTATTTAACAATTCATTTCATTCAAACATACATCCCAGCACATGTACACGAGAATGAAAATGATACTGAATATGTAACGATCACAACAATAATAATCGATAACATATCAATACGAAATGACAATCACAATAATGTACGGAAAACGAAACAATGTTATGACCGAAGTGGCTCCGAGACTAAAAAAAATGGAAATAGGTGGTACTAAAATCAATGTAGTTGAATACCCTACAAGGACTTGCAAGGTAGACACTACTGTTATATAAAGTTGTACAAAGAATAAGACCCTATTTTTTACTAAAATTAGTAAGAAAACAAATACGAGTTTTTCATTCACAACCATGCTTTAGGTGGAATTCAAATTCTTCGAGGGAGACTCTTATCAAATTTATCACGGACTTGAGTTGATGGACAGGCTCTGCCTTAGACTGGAATGATGGAAATTAAAATAACTAACTTTAAATTTGACGAGGCATGTACAGCTTTTTGCAAGAAAACAATCATCAAAATTTAATTCGAGATAGGACAGACGGAAGATGACTGATCTAAATTTTATATTTTTGTCTTCACAGAATGCTATTCCATTAATTCCGTATGCCTGCTCTGTGATATATCTTTTCAAAAACCAAAATACGCAACGAATTATGTATAGTATGTATACTGTATATATACATACACAAGACTACTATCCCATTAATTATACCATAACACAGTATTTTTACATACACGTTTACATTATAGCAGACGAATGAATAAAGAGCCTTCGTATTGATACTCATGCTACTTAAGTACAATGGGCAATAGGGAAAAAATATTTTAAATCATGCCTGACCTTAAATCATATTTTTATTGTCGTAGTGTATGTACTTAAGAAGTAGTAAATACGTTTAACTTATAAACGAATGATCCTGCATAAAAATTATATTATTTACACTCTTATAGGAATTTACACTGTCAAGACAAATTTTAAAAGGAGGATAATTATTATTATCTGTTTCTGCATAAAGCCACGTGATAGTTAGTGTTAATATTTTTTTTAATTCAAGGCTGAATTTTAGGGATTTTGAATCTCGAATTAGGAATGTTTTAAAATTTTAATAAGAATTCCCGCGAAGAAAACTGATATACACTGTATATTACACAATATTAATGTGCAAAAGTGCAAATAGCTACAAATATACCGTTGGTTAAGAGCCAAAATGGTCTATGGTGCAGACCCACGCCATGGATGATGGATATGCACCACTTTGCTTTCAAGAGTTCGCTGATATGCACAATTCTGCCTTTACGTTTATTTGAATGTAACCGATTTTGTCTCTTAGCCGATCATATATACATTGATAATTCCTACTATTTTTTTGGCCTGCAGAATCCGACTTTCGGCCTGTATGTTAAAATTAAAATGTATTTAATTTATTGTGTTGCCAGTAAATAATTTTGTACATAATTTTGTTTCATTGACAGCATAAATCTTACAGACCGTCCAATTGTCTGTTAAATTCAAAAGTTAGAAATCAATTAGTATATGATTTTACAATTAATGTAGATTAGTAGAAGCAAATAACATGCATTTTAGGTGAGCAGCACTGCAGGTACCCTCCGACTTCATAGTCACTTTCAATCTCACAATAATTAGAAAAATCTGGTTGGTTACGTTTAGTATCTACTTACTGGCAAAGTATCTTACAAGAAGCAAGACAAAAGATTATTTACTTTTAAACAATAAATTGATTGCAGGTCTAATAACAAAAATATTTTTCGAATTATTTTTTCAGGCTTAAAAACAAAACAATTAGTAAATCTTTCTGTGCGATAAATTACCGATTCTACAGGCTAAAAAAACCATTTTCCATTTGTAATATATGTTGATCGTTTCAAACTCAAATCAAATCAAGACACGAACAATGAACCACGGCTGTAAAAAGACGTGTACACAGCAAGACATGTTTGTACATAAAATATATTATTATGAATGACAACAAGTGTAAGAAAAAATACAGAAATGAACATCCACAACATCGATTAAAATAAAAGCTCACATTTGAAGAATTTCCCGACTTCTCTCGTCCCCAATTTTGTGAATATTTCATATTGAATAATACAATAATAATACATCTTAAATTCTGTTCATCGCACCACAGGGCATTTTCATTGCATTAATTAGGTACATATGTATAGTTTTAAGTAGAAAAAATAGCATAGAATGGAATATAGTAAAGAAAGAGAATTATTTCATGCAAAAGTTAAATAAAACTTGATTTCCTGTAGACTGTACATTCCGTGGAACCTTTTCTGAATAACAGCGAATAATATGAATTGCTAAAACTATATCTAATCAAACTACACGTCACCTCAAGCCTCAATTATCGAGTAATACCTTAATCCAAATGTACCACTAATACCTATTGTGTCAGGTTAGAATACGAACCAACGTAAAGCATAAGCAGAAGTAGCTACAACGCCTTGTATTGTATGGTAAAAATACGTTTGTTCAGAGTATGCCCTACGCACCTAAGCAACTACAACGTAACACATATTTAAGACTATTATTTAGGATTTACATCTAACTGAAAAATGCAATTAAAAGATGATTTCTGTAACACTTACACAATGATATAGGTAGATACATATGTCCAAGAAATGACTCAATTCATAGGTGAAAAAAAATAGCGAAATGATAAATGTACGTTTCAACTGAAACCAAAACTTCTACTCGTACTGCTTCGTACAAAATGATGACTTTGTGTTGTTAATTAAGTTCGATCTTTCAGCTCGTGGAAAATACGAACACACATCCTCCTGACGTAGGTACTTTTGTAGGGAAAGGATTGCAATTTAATGAAGCCAAAAGTACATTCTTAGAAACTCGCACTATATTACGGTACATAAATTATTTTAATAAAAAAATATAGATTGTATATCTGACCTCAACCTCAAACGTGCTAGCAACGCACAAAAAGTTTTGCATTTTATGAGCAAACGTCTGATAACAAAAACCCTTATCGCTGCAACAGACTAGATTAGGAGTGTTTAATCATATCCATCAACTGAAAGTGTTAATGACTTTACTTATGCAAATTTTCTACTTCCCATCACTAGTTACTGTAAACAGTAAGAACTGAATATATTCACATGATATAAATACAACCTTAGTCTGGATATTCCACCCAAGGCAGCTCAACAAATCAGTTTCGTTTTTTCTCTGTTGAATCTTTGACTAATAAAACAAAGCTAACACTAAGCTTAACAATACTGATCGTTAAAAAGAATGTGAATTTTGTAAAAAACGCAGATCAAAGTTGTAAGTTGGGAAGTAACAGATGAATAAAAATATCAAATATCTAGTTCTAACAATATGTGTGACAAAATGAAACTGGTGGCTGTACAGGGAGAAATGATTGGTAACAAATGATCGAATCACCTGATCTGGAGAAAGTGATGAGTCGCTCGATGCATTTCGCTCTTGATTAAGTGCAGACTTTTCACCTTTACATGCATTGTGGTAATCCGCCTTGGCCTTATTTACTTTGGCCAAGATTTTTGCCCACGGTTTTTGAGCTTTCTTAAATTGATCTTCCATTTCTTTACGCTCTTTTAAGTTCATCACATTCTGAGAAGTAAAACAAAAAAATGATACTAAGCAATGAAATGGACGCTCAAATACGAGAAATACGTTATACACTATTCACAAAATAAATATTAGCCATTCCTGTATTCCACGTAACAAATGAAGCACCGAGACTTGAGAGTGGAGATAAAACCTTAAAATCTCGTCAGAATATGAAAGCTGAGCTTGACAATAATACTTGTTGGTGATAAATACTTACTTTATGGTAATTTTCTTTTTGCCAATTCCGGATTTGATTGACAACATCATTTTGGAGGTCGTCCTTGATGGTAGAGTGTAAATCACAGAGACGATCCGCTTCCACCAGAACACCTTTCCAAGCAGCCTCTGTGGTTCCATATTCAGGTCCCTTCTCGATTGCATCTGCCCATTTCTTGGACCATGTCTTCAGACTCCGGGCATAATTCTTTTCTATTTCAGCTCGCTCTTGGACCAGTGCGATTAGATCGTTGCATAATTTGTAACCATCTTCAATTCGCTTCGTTGTTCTATTCCATCCAACAAAAATAAACAAATGTGATTACAATTTCCATGATCTAAAAAGTTCTTACTTCTAATTGCAAACAACGTATATCAGACTGTCGTTAAAATTATGCATGCACTTTAAGCTTTGACTGGGATCCCACACCGGTTAAAATTCTAACAAAAGTAAGCTATAAGTTTGAAGGGATTAGGTATTAGAATGAAAAATCTGCTGCAAATATCGACAGCCAGTATAAAGTAAAATACTTCAACTGTTAACTCTGTTTAACATTAAAGAGAACTGTCATCAGAAATTATACTATAAGCCCTTATTGTAATCCCAAGTCGTTCTGTTTCACATGGGTTATATTAATAACCATTTCATGAATCTCAAAATCAAATTGCCCAGTTCAAATGTAATCACGATGCTGATGATGCCTATTAAGTATGGCTTATCAAGAGATAAAAAATGACGTTGTTCGTTCTCTGTTGATATGTAATTTTGGTGAGTTCCTTCCTCCAGATTCTTAATGTAATGCGTACACAATCCATGCATATTATATTATATATAAATATTTAAATGGGATAATGAGTCATAACAATTACGTACCAACCACTTTGAATACTATTAATTTCGTAATGCTTATGTACCTAACATAGGTTCCCCTTACTACATATAATAACGATAATAGTATTGCCAGCGTAGTTACCTACCTACTTAAACTATTATATAGATTTATAGATATTACAAGAAAAATAAAATAAAACGGATGCTGCTTTTTATTGCAGATTATTGCTACTTTATATGATTAGATTCATGACGCATGAGTCACTGTGTCACTCATCAAAATCCAGTGCTAACGATGAGATGACGAGATATTTTAAACGCAACAATGATTTTGATTTGTGCAGTCATTATTTATTTGATGCTCCTATAAAAATACGAAGGGAAAAGGGAAATTAGCTAGTTTACAGCTTATTTATGGTTGACGGTTAGCCATCGATGCAATGCTATCATCCGCTTCATTTCATCCAGCAGGCAGGCAGTGATACAATCATAAGAAACCTTACTCAATCCTTTAAGCTTGTTAAGTATCGAATTTTTTTTTTAAGTACAACCGACGACCCCATCGACCAAAACCACCACGAAGCCATTACCATACCGTATAGCATGCAACTACAGTAAAGCAAACAAAACCTAACCAAGACCAACATGGTGAGTAGCGAGCAAATTATAGAATGGTGTAGATTTGCAGGAAACATTAATAATTTCTGTCTAATCCTCTACCAGCAAACACCCTACCATAGGAGCAGGAACACTATACACTAATTATGTTCACGGCTTTATGAAACTTGATGAAAGAATTTTTGTGCAGATTAAAAATTATTACAAACTAGGCTGGATTTTGTGGCCAATGATCTTTGTTGAGAGTATATAATATGTGTGATCCTGATGCATGCCTGATGCAATGTATGTAGGTAGTTTGCAGTAGTGGGCAGTGCAGTTCTTAACTAGAAAAGAAACAAAAATACTTGGCAATCCTAAGCCATAATAATCATTCCGCTGTTCTATTGCTCTGTATATTGATAATTGTCGCAATCTGCACCACACCAGAGCACACCACATGGCTACATGGTGATGATGGTGATGTAACTTGACTTGGTCGACTTCACCTTAAGTACGATAGCCCAGATAATATCCCGTACAGCAAAGGCAATAGATATATATTATTATTTATACAGAATACATGTAATCATATTTTCATTAAGTAAATCAAGAAGATGTGTAGAAAAGCTGTACGAAAGAGGAAATAACTGGTTTAGTATTAAGGCTGAAGGTAGTTCAGAGTTTCAGAAGTTAAATGTTTTTGATAGTTTTGGCATTTGACTCGTTTGTTGTTTGTCCTTTGATTCTTTTCGTGGTATGATGTAAGGTTGTTGGTGCTCCAGTGTTAGTTGTTGGTTCTACTTATTACAGGTTATCAAGTCACTTCATCCACCAAGTCACAAAATGCAAAACAAAACAGACACAGAACGCAGCAAGTGCTAGGGACCACATAACTCAACTCACATAACTACAAACAACCAACAAGTTTAAAGGCGAGTTAACTTTGAAACCTACGAACTTACAACATCCAAACACCTGTATAATTTTATTCCCACAACATTCGCATTACTATTGTGTATAATTTCAAACATCTTTCCATGTATTATGTATGCATTCAACTTTAACTTGAGATCAAGATGTAATGATGAACTAGTGTTGAGTTTACTGTGTCTTTCGAGTCTCAACATCTTTGGATGGTCAAATCGATGCTATGACACGGTGAATGGTTTTAACGGAATGGGAAGTACTTTGCTCAGAAAATTACGTTAATTATTACCAAAGGTTCAATTGAAACGTGTGTCTGCCTCCTTCTCTCATATGATATAGATATGCAGATGCGATGTTTACTAGATTTATACTGCATACTTAATACTGTTTCATGCCAAAAGGTAGTGGTTAGTGTGCAGCGGAGCAAGTACCTACCAATGTCCAACCTACCAGTACAGTAATTAATGGGCATTGTTTTAAGCTCTGTTAGATTTGATGCACTAGCCACAAACTGACAACCCCACATACAACGTTCAATCAGAGTTTGTGATTGCAAGTTCACCGAAGACTAAGTGCTACACTCAACAGATAAAAGATAACAATATGCTGCAATAGTAAGGATATTATATAACAATATTAAACGAGAGGCTGAGAAGGTGCAATGCATTGCTGAATACTAATTAGATTTAAATGGTTATTATAATTTCAAATTCCAATCCACTGACCTTTTGTAATTTCCAGGTTCCCAGAAGGAATCACTTGATGCAATCAGCATCCCATCTTCACTGTGATGTGACATGCTGTCAAACACCTTCATTGTATATTTCAATTATATTCAATAATTAGGGTATATTCGGGTAATTGTGATCGATTTTCAGCACATTCTAATTTTGAAGGCTACCAAAATTATTATACTAATTAATTTGTAAAATCTATTAGCAATACTACATTCCACAAACATTTATACACCTTTTCCTGCGGATAGATTTGAATTCGGCCTCAAACTGAATTTTAAACAAGATTTTATTTGCTCTACCTTCAGTGCGTGAAAGGTTTTCTTGCAGAGGGCTACTGTGATCGACTTATTCTCGTAGTGAATTATAGGCGCAAATCTGACTACCGTTAAAGCTACGGTCTGAAGTGCTAATTATTTGGTTTCTCTAGTAAACGACTGTAATACTAGTGGTTTTTTTTATATTCTTGTTTCTCTCGAAGCTGCAGATATTTTAACATTGCCGTAAATGAAGCGATATTCCCTCTCCCTTCTATTACATAAATAATCAACAATTAAACGATAAAACTACCGTCAAAACCCACCGTTGTGACACAGGACACCAAACAATTTTGTTACCGGCATTCGGCAGAACCAGATACACTACAAGGAGCTCATCCCTTGATAAATCATTATATCACTAATAGCTGCCAGCCCTCCGTGCTGAATTTAGATAATTTGTTTTAATTATTTTTGCGTAGAAGTCTACATGGCTCAAGGAACATGCTACGTACCAATGAGTCCCACTATGGTGTTATACCGTTATACGCTGCTTTGGAAATGGATGCTGAACTTCCTCTTGTAAATACTGAAGCTTTCGGTCACAGTGAATTTAATTACAAATTTAATATTTAGTTTAATTCTTCTAATAAATCAAAGTTCACAATAATTTAGGTTCCAATGTTAATCGGTTTCACACTCTCAGTCAAAGATGGCGACCCTACTTACATTGTAGGCCTACAATGTAGGTAGGGATACTTTTTAAGACCAAAATGTAGAGGTAGGATGTAGGTACAGTATCAAGAAGAAGCAGTAGGGGTAGGTAGGATTAATCTAAAATGTAGAATTTACAAAATCACCCTACATTTCCCTACAGTTTTTTTCATATTTTATTACGGTACCGGTCCAGGGGTTTAATTCACACATCCGAAGAACTTTCTAACAACACTTTGATTAACGTAATCAAGCAGCAATATGCACAAGTAGGGCTTTGTAAGCTATTATTTTGTATATAATTTCAGTTTATTGTACTTACGTAGCATAATATAAACTTATCGACGATTTAAGAGAAATGTAAGCTGTAGGTAGGATTTTTTTTAAAAATATATATTGTAGGAAAGATGTACGTAGGGGGTATTATTTGGCCAACTTTGCTCTCAGTTATGAATTCACAATTTCGAGAATTTCGACTGTTGTTGGCTTCCTCGTCAATTGCTATCGCCAACAATCCCGATCACTAATAATTAATAAACGAAAAAACTTGTATCGCTCAAAGAAAAATCTGGCTTACTAATTATGTGGAAACTTATTAAATGTTAATTAATTTGTATTCTGGGATTTAGAAATGTGAGTGTAGGTTCCTAACTGAATTTGTATGTTTTCCAACAATTAACAATTTCAAATTTTAAGAGTGAGTTGGAGGAGCTGGTGAGTGCTGGGCTGAAGTGCTGGCTGGCCCAAGCCAAATAGAATAATAAGGCAGAGACAGTCCGTTAGGGGACTGCCGCCCCTCGCTCCTGACGTCACCACAGGGAGACTGTTTCCATGCTTACTTTACCCCAACATTGCGCTTCAGAGGCAAAAACCAAAGCAGATAGCTTAGAGTACCATCACAGATACACCCTTTTGCAACTCCACTAACGCTATTCTGTCAAATAATTTACGTTACTAAATTAATTCTCAATTAAAAATATCTATTTCATTTACTGCGCTTAAACACTAAACTTTCAACAAAATGTGTAGAATTTCCTCCGCTACGTCCCTGTTCCTACCATCACTTCTATTAAAGAAATCATCTAAACACACTCAAGTCGATATAACAATCACAGGGTTCCGTTTCCACTCCACCAACCATAAGCTACTTACCTACCTACCTATCCATATGTACTTGCCCAATTCAGAGGCTTGTGAAAATCTCTGGAAAATTAAACCTTTTCCCCTTTATATTTTTTTGATGAAATATTTGCATTGATCCCCAGCCCAAACAGCATTCACAAAATCTGTATAGCAGTAACCTTCCTATATGTGTACGGTCCCTAAATGTGGTCACTGGCTGCCGTTTTTGAACCAGTTGTTACAAAAATTTAAAGGGTTCAATTCAAAACCTATGCAATCCCCCCCCCCCCTGCATTTCACACTAAAATTTTGAAGTTCCTGCTTCCAAAATTGAAATCGTAAAAATTCTTCAAAGTCAAAATTCCATTTTAACTTTTTTGAAATTCAAAATGGCTAAATTCAATTTGAAAATTTTGATTTCAATTGAGTCTTTTTTTCGCTGAAGACGTTTGCGGGTAGATGGGTTCTTTAGGTATTATTTCAAGACAAAGTTCATGTTGTTTTGTTCCTGATAAATTAGATCGAAAGGAAAACAGCCGAAAAATAAGGTAAAGTCCTAAATGTGGTCACCCCCTGTTTGACTCATTCGAACTTTGTGAGAGATGCCAAATTACTTTAATTAGTTTCTGCGTTAAAAATATTGTACAAATGTTTAAGATATTTGTGTTTATTATAACACTTATGACTGATATCTTTGGTAGAAAAATGTCATCCATAACTCTATTTACATACATTACCCAATGTACATAATACGAAAACAGAACCGTACCAACTTTAAAAATTTTGAACAATAAATTCAAATTATTGTTCCTCGGTACACCCGTGATTGTGGGAGCTATTATCTCTCCTTGATTATACTATTTAGCTTTGTATTTTCGATACATTTCGTAGGAAAATTGCAAAAAATGTAGTTTAGAAAAGCAAGATTTTCGCTTGCACGTTTATTGCCTCATAAGTAAAATCAAAACTTGCCCAAAATGTAAATAAAACTGCAAAATAATATTTAAGAGCATCAACAACCCTGATTTGTAGCGAAATCCTTTGTTGGCGTAACCACATTTAGAACCAGGGGTGTTCATATTTAGGTCCTATTTGGAGTTTCCGGATTTTTTAAACTTCTTTTGTTTGACACGGTGACCTTTACACAGTTACACAGCCTTTGACAGCAGCTGCAATTAATTTTTGTGAACAAGAACAACTGTCTGGCAAGCATTTTGATACGCATCACATAGCTGAAGGCTTCCATAGTAAAAAGATAGCGAGTACTTAAGTTCGACAAAAATCAAAGTGACCACATTTATGACGGTTACTACTACAGTTAAATAGCTGAAATGTCAATATTCTTCATAATTCATAAAGTTATGAATTAAACCCGAAACCCAGAGACGCAGATTATTTAAGTTGATTTACGGGTTTGTCATTACAAGTACTTATTATGAAAAACATGGTTTAAAAAATACTACCTACCTACTATTTACTAGGTACCTACAACCTACATAGGTAGATACATAGTAAGGTTTTTCTAAAACTATTGAAATACTTGAGGATTGAATTCTGTTTTTTTTTAAATATAAGTACAAACGTTCATTTTGGTTTAATTCAACAGCTGACTAGCTACTGATTGACAATGAAATGTTTTAAAGCAGTCCAGCAGTTTTGAAAATAGATTGAAGTGGAATGTTTTAAATAATTTCGGTTTTGAACTTCTTATAAATTATTTACTATAATAATTCTGAATCGTATACAACTGTCAATTGTAGTGTGAGCATATACACTGTTTAGGCACTTTTCAAAAAGATCTTAAGCAGATAATTTGTGAAAAAGAATAAATGCGTCACTTAACAGAATATGTCAGTCCTTTCAGGATAACCGCAGCACACTCAACTACAACAATCAGTTGTCAGCGTTAGATCGAATCACGTCTCGATAAATAAAACAAAATTACGTAGACGCGTAGTTTTTTTTTTTTTTTTTGAAGCTTACTATTTTTGTTTTGGATATGAAGTAGTAAGTAATTACGTACTTTAATACAACTATTGAAAAGTCTTTACTTTACTGCACCGCTAACTGTTGACAGTTTGACAGTAATGAAAATGTACGTACCTAGACTTTGTACTCATTAACTTTTCTTGACAAATCGCATTGGATCACAATATCCGGAATGTCACAATTTCAGGGATCTACAAAATAAGTCCTCCGTCATATAAGTATAACTAATTATTGTTGTAAATAATAATTAGTATTATAATTATTTTTGAAGAATGAGAACTGAAAGAAATCCCATTGCAAATGCATGCGTACATGAAATTCGCGGGCAATCTATCCTTGTCGTGACGCCACAATTCCTCCTGTGAAGTTTGCAGAGAAATTCCAATTCGTTCCTTTATCGACGCGCGAACGTTTGGAAAACTGCAAACTTCTTCCCTCTGCAGAGGGACGAAGCTCACTTAATCGTATTTTCGTTCACTACTAGTTCTCTGCACTGCCAGCCGCACTGGTTTCTACGGCTCACTGTCGATCCTTCGTTCGCAACCTATTCTTCTGCAGTCCCTCAGATTGTCGGTCTTTTCCTTTTCACTTAATTAACCAGAATAGGTTGGCGAAGTGGCAGATTCTACTGCAAGCGTCACAACACTGCTTCCTCCAAGCTAACCCACACACACTTTATCATTGCGACTGCCTCTACCTTGCTGGCCACTTGCTTGACTCAGACTGACGGTTGACGGTTTGGAGAGCTGGCAAGTATACATGATAGGTACACATTTCCCTACTCGTAACTGGCACTCCCAGGCACTGGCAACTCTTAGCATTCAAACACGGCCCTCCTATCACGCAGACGTGACTGCGGCCCTAGTCTAGTCAAAAAGTCCTCACTAGACTAGGATTCACTCGACTTGACTTGACTAGCCGATTTTTGTAACAAGACAAGACTAGGCGCCTAGATCCACGTCCTATACCAATACATGTGACTTGACTAGACTAGGCAGTCAATTCTTAGCAAATACTTTGGACGAGACTAGACTAGTCTAGTAACAAAATTTTATTTGACTAGACTAGACTTGACTAGCAAAAATTGTGGGCAGCTTTGGGTTCAAGTACAAATTACGAAGGATTAGTTAAAGTTAAAAATAAGAATGAATACGAATGGTAGTATGTATTTGAAGGCTGTGTCTGGAGCAGCTCCACAGTATCCAATCCACAGTGCAGTTCTTGAGTGGGATACAAACAGAAAATAAATTCGCAGTATTAGCAGGATTTATTTATTTCTGCCGGTATCAGTAGGCTGTAGGGAAGGACAAGAGCCTACACACATACAGCTGATAGGTGTCAGCCAGAGGCGGGCTGGAAGGCCAAAGGGGCCTTGGGAAATCAAAAGTAATCATAAGAAGAGGCCTCAGAGGTAAGAGACCTCCATTTATGCAACGTATGAAGAACCCAAGGCCGCTCGGGAGAAGCTCCCGATTTTTGTCATGACCAGTCCGCCTCTGCTACCAAGTACCAGCAACGTATGACTATGTAATATGCTTTACTTTAGGTGTTTAGGCAGTAAGTGTCATTTGATATTAATATTGCTATTCTGTGGCTTTAGCTGCCAGAGCTCTGAACTAGAAAAATCCTCCTTTGCTACAACACTGCGAGAAAGAAACCTTACATGACCAGAAATGCCAAAGCAGAACGGGAAAGCAAATGGCATTAAGTATTACATACATTTAATTTCTCTGACTACTTTACCCGTTTTTCCTCTTAATTAAGTTCAGACAAATTCTGTTTCTGAAATTAAGTATTACAGAAATGAACCAGGTCAGACAATTCAGTCTCTTTTTTATCTTGCAAATTAATTTGAATTCTACCAATGGGCTTTTCTATGCGCGCCTGTGATGATTATTTTGATTCCATTAATAGTAATATGTACACATATACTTATGTATAGTAGATGTAGAGCGGGCCCACAAACTAGATTAGGTACTATCTTTAACAGTACGAAATTGAAAGTGTAGAGTATTACTCCTTAGAGAGAAGGAATGACAGACAGTCTGGCGGTACTTCTATGTGACAAGAAGCAAACTATTGTTTGTGGGGAAAGAAGGTCGAGTAAATAAGGCTGTCCAAATAATTCTAATTTCGATTCATGAAAGTTTTACATTTTTGAAAATATTAATTTAGCATCTAAATGCAGTGTGTGTAGAAGTAGAGAATACGAATAAAAAGGACTCTACGACGACAACTTGAAAGTGCCACTGCACTCTACTGACTGTGACAGTCGTTGTTGTAGATTGTACACTTGTTAAATAAAAGCCATGGAAAGACGACACAGTTTTGATGGGAACCACAGAAGATAATTGACAAGGACTAAATCAAGGCACATGGTACATGAGATGAGAGTTAAGTTATAAAAATCAAGGAAGAGCCACAACGATTTCTTTTCTGCTCCTTTCCGTTCTTACTGAATGTCACATTGAAAAGTATTTATGTGTGCCTGACGGTTAATGGTAATGGTACATTATTTGTAGTAGGTACGTATTCCTCGTATTTAGCTTATATGTACATAAGTAGGTGGTACTTACAAACTACAACGACATTTGGGTACGGAGAAAATGGCAATGCAAAAATGCAAATGGAAAAGTGTACCAAACGACAACAAGACAAGTGTACTGTGTACAGATAGAAATTGCCTTAATTCACAAGATTACTCAAGCAGAGAACTTTAGGACTGAACGGCTGTTCACTCTTCATGCAGTGCTACAGATTAATAATGCAAGCACGATATGTACCTCATGTACGGTACTCACACGGCTACAGAAAATTACAGATAGAAAGACGGCAACTACTGGAGTAGCCGCAGCACTTCTTTCTTTTACTTCTCCACTTGACTCACTAGTCAGTCAGTCTGATAGGGTAGAAGAGTAGATAATTTTTAATGAGTCTGACTTTGAATTTAGGGAGAGTGTGTGAAGGTGTGTGTGGACTTTCTGTGAATGACTTGAGAACTTTTTGGCTTGTACTCTCTTGCCGCAGTCAACCCTCTGTATACATATAATAATGATAATAATAATAATCATAGTGGAAAAATAGTGAAGGAACTGCAAGCAAAAATAACTAAAACTATCATATACGTGGAATCTGCCATTCTACATCGTCGGTTAAGAGGCAAAATGGATTACATCAACATTTTAAACTAAAGCAAAATGTTGTATATCCATAACATACACTCACATTGTTCGATAGCATGCACCCTTTTGTTTGTAAAAGACTTAATTTGTGGACTGTGGACACGAACGATTTTGCCTTTTAGTTTTATTTGGATTCAACCCATTTCGCCTCTTTCCCGACGATATGTATAATTAATGATATTAAAGTTAACAGCATGTAGCTGTAGCATCACCCCAACATATCATTACATTTTATCAGCAATATAATTGTATGCGTACAGATGCACCTACAAAGAAAAGATATCTCACAGCCAGAGCCATAGCAAGAGCACCAAACATGGGATCAGAAACGTTTTTTTTTTATATATTTTAATAAAACTTGAATATGTTTGAAACTTGCAATCTTGCCTAGATATGTAATACCTTTGGTCTTTTGAGCTTTGTGTGTGTGGAATACAAAATTGCAATATAGAACCGTAAGTATACTATGGCTTATTCAAGCTTTTCCTTGTGTCCATAAACATACAAATACCTAGCTATGTACATTGATACTCGCTGAGAGACGAGAGGCACAGGTGTAAGAGTGTATGAGAAGGAATGCTTTTGAGATCATTCCTATTCCTACACAATTATGAACATGGAAAAGATGTTTCATGGTCTCTTGTTGTTAGATCTTAGATGTAGGTAGTAAGCGCGTAGACAGTGCCCAATAGGTACCTAACGTACATATAATATGCACAAATACTGGCACACACACTTGAGACGTTCTCATAGAAAAACCATTGTTTTCACAAGTGCAAAAATGCAAGTATGTAATGCATTTGCATTTTTCTGTATACGCACCTTAATTACTATGCATACATAACGAATGAATAACGTCCGCCGCCAGCACACGTTTACAGTACCATACACAACACACCATACCATATCATAGAAAAACTAAAGGATAAAAACAATTTGCCTTCCTTTTGCCTTACATATGTAGTAAATAAATACATAGTTGTAGGCACGGAAAACAGGGAAGGGCTTTCATACTGAATTCAATTTTAATCAAAAGTGCTGACTGACTCTTCGAATTCAGAATCAGCATCTTTGGCCTCCTGCCTCCTACCTGTGTGAGTTCCCTGCATATGTACTTCAGATATCTAATATGCCTCCGTGTAATGCCGGCTTGGGATCCCCACCTGTGTCAGGGGTCCTCACTAATTTTGCTTCTCCAAACCTAGATACTTCAAAATTTTAAAATAGCTCGCGTTCTACATCTTAAAGAGGGACCAAAAATGTACACAACGATTTTGAAGTAAGCGCTAGTGTCGAATTTTTGCGCCATGCAAAAGTTGCAACAGATACAGCAGGTATAATTAGGGTTCAAACAGAAGATAGTAACGCAATGTCACAAACAAAGATCAAAGAATCCGATTTGAAAATATTATAATTTCTTGAAATAATTGAACCGCTTGGATTTATTTAGCAGGTCTTCAATTAACGCAGGTGCGTGTATACGGTTAAGCGCAAAAAAGTTGCGTTAGTACTTATTGTTTGTCTGCTATGCCAGAATTTTACGAGAGAATGCAGGGATGTTAAATTATTATTGGATTTAGTTTATTAAAATTAATTTAGACTGATTCGCTTCTTAAGAATAATAATGAGTCGGAATTCATCCGTATTCAATGATTGGATTCTGTGTCATTAGTTGATTATAAAGAACCAGAAATGTTCACCAGAAAATTAACAAGTAAGTTAAATTCCGAAGAGCTTATTATCGATATCTACACTAATTTTATCTCAATTTTTTGAAAGTACAGACGTTGCTAGTTGCTTAAGTCATTTCCTATTCATAATTACATTTACATATATGTGTGTAATCATATCACTTATTTCCTTGGAATTTCAATCTTGTCTAAGCCTGAATCAAGAATAAACATGCAACACGTTGCATGGACGACAACCCAGGACAAGTGATGACTTTGATTTATTTGATGTAATTACTGATGTGCGCAAGATCAGAGTTCAAACATTGTACACAGATAATACTGCAACTGCCGAAAAAAACATGTTGAATGCTACGAAGATACTAAATTCTCCTGGACAACTGAACAATAGTGGACTATGGGCTACTGAGAATTTAAGAATCGGAATTTCTTCTACTTTTTTATTTTTTTGGCACCACTACGGTGGCTATACGAAAAGTGGCAGTCAATGAAATTGTGCAATTGCGAATATAATCCCATCCTGATAACGAGGGACGTACGGCAGACTTTCCTTTTTTGATATTATTATAAAGTAGGTACTGACATTCCGAAATGTCCACCATTCCTCAGTATTTTTAATTGCTTCATAATTAATTGATAAATAACTTGTGTACGCATATGAGAGCAAGTTGATTGGCCTTTTAGAATTCGAGAAAATGGCGGTCAGAGGTCAATGACCCGTCCGTACACATTATATGCACATGCAAAATTTAAATTTGGCGGTATGTTGGGGCGTGGAGGCGGCGCCTGTAGGGTTTAGCGCAAAATATAAAGGTTGCGCTTGGACAGGCAGGGTTCAAATTTTTTAAATTATGGGAAATAAAAAAAAAGTTTTAAAAGCAGTTCCATTGTACTCAAAATGTTTCTAAAAGTTCTACCGGTAGATTGAGTTTGACTTAGTGAGGACCCCTGACCCGGTGTGCTCCACTCTATACCTACCTGGCTGCTGAAGAGTACGCAGAGTGTGAGGAAAACTAGTTTTTCCAAATATTATCTTACTCACTGAATTTTTCCTTATTGCATACATTATGCACAAACTCAAGTCCAACAAGACATAAGACTGAGATTAAATATTGTGTTTGGATGCGCTGTGACTGTGATCATTTCGCCGTCTGCACCCATCCCCTGTATTGTTTGTTCGCTTCTATTGCCGTTTAGTCAGTTTTCTAAGGTACAGTTACGATTTTTTTAGGACAACAACAGTCAGTAATTTATACCAGCAAATGCCAAAGCAACAACAGCAGTAAGCGAATTTAACAAGTTAGGTATTAAATGTTGTAACTTGTACTTACATATGTGCAAATATATATGCTTATAGAGTGCGTTTGAAAATCAAAACCAGTCAAAATATAATAGTAATTATTGTACAGACTATATGCATAGTTTATACTGCCAACCGTTCCTTCATATTTCATAATTTGTTAAACTATTGAACTAATGGCATTTTAACTGTCATGTTGAATAATGTAACTACAGAGTGACATACTGTACAGGTTGAGCTTGAATTGAGATTGAAATTGGAATCAACATTGCTATCAGCATCAGATATAATTACTGCAGATCCTTTTCTCTGATTTGCAACGTTGGAAGAAAACACCTCAAAATCATTTTTATTTCATCCTTGTTTGCTGATGACTTGTTGCAGGTCTGGAATTGAATTGACGGAACGCATGCAGATGAAATTGAGGTCAATACGCCAACATATATACATACCTACCTATATTAATTCAATTTGGCATATCTATGCATAAAGTCATGCATACCTAAGTATGTAAGTATAAAAAATTATGTTTTTTTAGCATTCCTAATTGCATACGACCGCTACTGTAATGAGTACAGGGAAAAAGTAAAATTTATTCCAAAAGTATAAAAATATAGTTTTGTAGACGGGGTAAGTTGCCGTTAGTACATATCGTTGGTTAAGAGGCAAAATGGGTTATATCCAAATAACACCAAAAGCAAAATGGTTCATATCCACGAACTCTTAAAACCAAAGTGGTTCGTATCCATAACATAGGGTGATATGCAACATGGGTATGCACTACTTTCAACTTTGCTTTTAAGAGTTCGTGGATATGTACCATTTCGTTTTAGTGCTATTTGGATGTAACCCATTTTGCCTCTCAACCGACGATATCTACTGTTGTTTTTAGGCTAATTAAGCATGTGAAAAATTCAAAATGCAATGCCAGCCACGGCCTCAAAGACGCACAGACCTTAGAAAATATATAATGACACATACACAGGCACTGTAGTAGAACTTGGACTAGAACTATGTACTTGAGACTAGCTTACTTTGGCACACTGGATTTAAATAACACATTACAGTTTACATGTGATTTATACCTAGTATAAATTTGAATTATCAAGTACGCATCAATCCTTAGGAAAGAGTAAACTCACACACTGTGCTTACATGATTGTAGTTAGTAGTACCTATGAGTATATCCCAATAGTAGTATCTATAACACATACATAAGTGAGCATGCTTTTTTAGGTTTACAGAAATCATAATGATGGAGAAGTATCAGTGAATTCATAAAATTCAAATCTGAAGGTAACTCACAAGCCCAAGTCCAGTGAAAACATTAAAATATTTTTTATTATTTATGTTTTGTTTTCAACTACCTCTGCTCCCTTTAAATTTATGGGATGGCATGGCATGCCTCGCCTGACACGACTTGACAAGGCAGGGCATGGTTATACTAGGTATGTCATTGAATGGCATTATTTTAGCATGACTAAGTTGAAAGTTGCGAAAACAGTTTTAGCATTGGAGTTTTATGGCTTTCTGTCAGGCACATCCCATCATATACTCTTCATAAATACACTGATATATGCAGTATTTCCAATAAGTCAATCGTAATCTGTCATCATAAATGTGAATCCCTATTTAGTACAGCACACACACACACACACGATAGACCATACATCCCTTTTGAACCGACTGCGAGTAAACATTCCTAGACTATTTCAAACTAATCGGAATCG
This sequence comes from Dicyrtoma fusca, assembly GCA_034695205.1. Classification (NCBI taxonomy): domain Eukaryota; kingdom Metazoa; phylum Arthropoda; class Collembola; order Symphypleona; family Dicyrtomidae; genus Dicyrtoma; species Dicyrtoma fusca. The sequence continues at coordinate 43,895 of JAQFZC010000562.1, forward strand.
GTAGGTACCTAAGTACATATGTATGTACATGCCTACACCCTATTAGTAGTACACAATCAGTAATAAGTAATTGTACGACGGCCAGGATTTCCCGAGGATAAAATGTAAAAAGCAATGTACGCTATTTACATACAATTGCTTGTAATAATTTAATTGTATTTAACTCCATGTTCATATTTCATGGCTCAACTACATATTAAGGTTCTAAAATATTTTCAATCTCATCATTTTAAATGTGTCTGCTGCTCTTTTTATTGACATTCTCCTAATTCCTGATACAATTTTTAATTTTACTATGCATTCCCTTCGCTTCATTGCATTGAGAATGTATATGAATATCTGCTTCCAATATATACGGAGGTATTCGTATCCTCTTTAAAAATAGAAGACGTACCTAGGTAACTTCATTTTTCCGCCTTCAAAATACAGACATTAATGACAACTTTTTAACCGACATGTCATGCGATACACCGAGAATGTCGGTACATAACGTATGCCTAGTGATAGAGACATTTCACTCCATGTGAAAGTACAGGACCTGATATGTATGTACGTGAGCATTTTCACATTAATCAAAACCTTTGTTTGTTGATTTAGTTACCTGGTTTTCCTTTTGAATTCACACTGGAAGTGGTTTTAGCTGTAGCAGTCACTACATCATGCATAATGACAGTAATATGTCTACTTGGAAGTGATGCAATTAGGTATGTGTAATTATGGACTTCGTATTAGTTGGAATACAGCTGATTGCACAATCGGAACAGGCTACGTGCACATACCTCAAAAACTCCAAAGATAGCCCCCGGTTATTAATTTTTGTGCCCGTAACCCCCGACTAACTTCAGAATACCGGCTACCTTTCCATGGCGCATGAGCATATCTCTTCTCTACTTAACTTATTATAACAAAATGAAAATATGTGTTAATTGTAAAATGCGGTTTTATTATTACATAATACATGGAAAGTATCACTATTTCTCGCCGAACTTCCTTAAAATTAATGGTCGGATCTAAAATTCATTGTGACTCCCATAAACATTAAATAACTACTGTACTCTGCCCCAACCTTTCATCGTCTTTCAATTCTTTAATTTTAATGACAGAAGTGGCTACCACGTATTCTACTGTTTCAAGTTTGAATACTATTGTGTATGATCGGCGCATTTTTATGCTGATAACAACTGATTAAATCCTACAATAAATAAACACGAAGTTAGACGAAAGCTGGCTCCCATTAAAAGTTCAAACATCGAAATCAAATTCAAATAAAAGAATGTGTTTCAGCCTTCAAAGTACTTATTAAAGTTAAGTTAAAATACTTGATTATTTGCTAAATTCTATTGTATTTGGCTTAAGGTGACATGTTTCGTAACAGCAAACTAATGCCAAAGGGTAACTTTGGAGGTCCGGCCATGTTTAGGGTGCGGGCCAACTTTAGCACTCGGCTATCTCTGCCGCAGTGATCTCATAACCAAGCTGTCTTTGGAATGGCATCCAGACAGTTTCCACCCGGAAATGTCATTCCCAGACGATCACCCCCAATGCCAAATTAGGGCATTTCACCCCGAATGTACCAGGAAGCACGAAAGCATTCGTATGTATGTATGTAGTTATGAAGCACTAAGACCTAATTAACTTATTTAAGTATGGGTATATTTACAGCCTAACTGAGGTAAGTAAAACAGCCAATGCAATGCAGCACTCCTACGATTTTCGTGTCTTGGAATGCAATGTCTTACTTTGGCACCAGGCAGGGGTGAAATCGCCGGAGATGAACTGTCCGGCATTGCTTTAGAATGTCGGCTACCTTTACGATACCTGCTATCTTTGGAATTTTTGCGGTAATCATTATGTGTGTACTTTAGTGAGATTAGTTCATAATTATTTAGTTAGTAGGTGTTAGAGATAATGCGGATTAGATAAATATGTAGCGTAATAATTTTTCAAATAGATTCACTTCCTTGCTAAACGTAATTTTACGACTCTACATAGACCTTGCTGTACTGTGGTTATCATTTGTCATTTGGTGGATTACTGAGGGCGCATGTGTGTTTGTTTGTAGTAGAGATTCAAAGTGGTTTCTACGGACTCTGGTTTAAAACTTTAACACCGCTTAGGCAAGAGAGGTTTGGGATGAGGAACTAGCTCTAATCAGCGATGATTGAATTGTGAGCCTGTAGGATTAGGTCATGTTATTTCACTCTGCCATACCTTCTCTTGTATTAACTTCGCTTCTCTGTACCATTACCATTATGTACTACTCTGACTCAACTACATACCTACGAAGTAAGTGTTTGGAATTTTGTAAATTACAAATCCATAAATTTCAATCGAGTTACAGGAATTGAAATTAGTGGAGTATAACTAATGTCGACTAAAGTAAGATCCTATTTTTACATTTCGGCACTACTTCAAGCACTACCAATACCAGGACCTGCACCAGCTTCCTAAACTAGGAAACAACTTAAGTCTAAACAGCTAATTTACCCAAGTACACTAATTATTTTCCAGCGAAGATGTTCTATGCTGTTCAAACTGTTCAGGTTAGAGCTTTGTTTTCCGAATAACTGCCGAATAAACGGCAGTATGATTAGTAGCTATGGTTATAATTGCAAGAAGGTGCCTATTATAATTATGAATTGGTACATGAACTTAGTGCTAAGGTACAGTGAACAGGTACATACGGTAATAAATATTGCTGGTTTAGTTTTAGTTGGGTGAACATCTAAAGAGGATGCAAATATTACAAAATGTATTTCAGTACTGACTGATTGTTATTGTTATGACTTCATCCTTGGACTTTCGTGCATTGGTCTCTAATTCTAAAGTGTAGAGGATA